>JZKD02S1672685.1:232457-248045 GCA_000966675.3 Picea glauca | reverse complement strand
GTGCGTTGATGAGGCTAGACATTTGAACTCTTGTTCTCATCCGCCCAGAGTTGAATTGGGTTATTCGATCCGTGCAGGATAAGTGCAGGCCGAGGTTGGGATCTCAGTGGAAGTCTGAGTAAAAGAAGTCAGGGATTACTGTTGCCGAAAGCGCACAGAGTCTAGAAGGCCCAACGCTTAGAGAGTGATTGGACATCGAGCGCAAGGAGTGCACCAACCTTCGGCCGAAGAAGTGGAAAAAACCAAGCTCAGGAGGGATAGTTCCATTGTGATCATTGTAGGAACAGACCCTGGTAAGGATTCGAACTGAGAAAAGCTTTGAAGCAGAGTAGATCTTCAAGACAGGGGATCAAGATTCATCGCATATCGACATTCGGCGGTTGTCGAGGCAAGGTGCAGACTCGTTGAATTCACGAGTCGCGATTTCCTGAGTTATTCAGAGCCGTTGATATCCACAGGACAGGTGGCGTGAAATCCCAAGAGATCGGGGTTCGACATTCGGGGTTTTCAACCTCAAGAAAACTTGCATCGTGGATTCGCAATACGAGAAATCTCGAAAGTGACGTGGCAGCGTGGGACCCCAGAGGATAGTGGAGGACAGGTGGCGCTGTATCGGGGAATCGGCACATCGGGCATCGGGGATTGTCAGTTCGAGTTGTCGACATCGCGAATAGCGATTTCCCGATAGGGAAAACCCCGACCTACGAAGGCGTTGACCCTTTGACTATCGGGCTTCGGGGAATTGAAAGACCCGACCCCGTAAGTATTTAACCCGTGATTCCACGAGTCTCGATCTCCCGTGAAGCGAAGGGGAGATTTCCGAAGGAGAGCTGTGGGTAGAGAGAACTTTTGAGAGGAGTTGGAAGAGCCTTTGACTCTTCGGGCCTATGTGAAAGAAGGTCCTGGTGGAAGCGGCTGCTGCCGAGAGCAGCTTGCGTCAGAGTGGTATCAGAGCGCAGAAATCTTGTCTGTATATCTCAGGCGAGAGAAGGGAAGGAGAAAGGGAAAGCACTCTGATACACACGACCTTGCGTCAATAATGTATTTTATCACTATGCATTGAAGGTAGACCACTCAAGAACCTTTGAATCTTGACATATTCATCCTTGATGAAGTCAACATACCTCAAAAGTTCTAAAAATTTCCTTTCATACTCATCCATGGTCATACTCCCAGGATTGAGTTTAAAGAAATCCTTCATATTCTTATCATAATAATTCTCAGACAAATATTTCTTCCAAAAATACTTCTTGAACTGACTCCAAGTGACTCTTTTATCATCAATGTGTTGTACTTGCACAAGTTGGTCCCACCATATTGATGATTTTCTCTTCAGATGATAGAATGCAATTCTTCCTTCTGTCTGTGAGGAATAATTGTGCAAATGAAAGTACTTTCTCATGCCCAACAACCAAGTCTCTCCATCCTCATCCTTATTGTGCTCACCATCAAAGGTAGGAGTTTTAATTTTCTTGAAATCTCCTTGCATTTCATCCCCTCCAGACCTTCTCTTATGCTTCCTGATAGGAGATAAACTTGGGCTACTTCTTTCTCTTCTAGCTGAGTGTCTTGAGGAGTGATGATGATGTCTAAAAACACTTTTGGAATATTCCTTTCTAGCATGAGATCTATGAATCCTTGACTTGAATTTTCTTCCTTATCCACATTATTCTCTATCATGTATAGACTTTCCAACAACTTGATGTTGAAGCAATCTTGTTGGTCCTTAGCTCTCTCACATAAATTTCAATAATATTCTAATAAATTAGCAAGCAACCGAAGAGTGGTACATTTAATTATCAATCCGAGGTCATATCTTACTTATGAACTGTCGTGTACCGTATATGCAAGAGTAATGATGTTTTTATAAAGGGTTGTAGTACTTTTAATGTCACAAATCAAGGGTTCAAGACACTTAATTAAGTCACCAAACTAGACTAATTCCTGAGTTGCAAAAGAAGTAAATGCCACTCTTGCAGGAAAAAGAAGTCACACTTGCCGAAATTCAAATCACACTTGTAGAAAGTAAATAACACTTGCGGAAATTGAAATCACACTTGCGGAAATTAAATCACACTTGCGGAAATTGAAATCACACTTGCGGAAATTAAATATATACTATGATCTACTGATGACTTGCTCAAGTATAATGAAGCTCTTGTTTTGTTGTAACAATTATGTGTTAGCACATTCAACAAAAATCCAATATAATATCAATCCCAAACTATTGAAGACTAAAGCTATCATAAATTAGAAAGAAGCCAAAATAAAGTGTAGTTTCAAGCGGAGTTGCATCAACAAAGCTACAACATGAAAGAAATCACAACAATGTGGGTTGCAACAACACAAGTTCCAACATGACAAAAATTACAACGATACAAATTGCAGTAACTAGAGCTGTAGTAGTGTCTGCAATTATAAACACATAGAAATTGAATCAATGCTGAATTGTAGTTTAGAATTGTGGAACTCCCAACACCAAGAAATTAAACATTAACCATACAAGAATTGTAATTGTTGTTTTACGAAATCTAGAACTGCAACAAAATGAGAATTGAAATAACTAATGAAGCAAATAAACATAATTGAAATATTAAATCCTACTCTAATATACAAGAAGTACCTGACTAAGGAGGGGGCCCTACCCCCTTAGGAAAGGTATTGGGCTATGAAATCAAAATAGCACGATCGTTCAACACACCATTACATGAACATAGAGATTAAACAAAATTATATTGCAAAAGTATGGAAGCTACAATAATAGTAGAATGTGATTGCTAGAATAATTCTCCTCCCCCAGATCTGAGAAAGTTGAGGTTCTTATATAGTATGACTAGTGTCTAAAATTATACAAAGGGATAGATGGACAACCATGAGAATCCAAATGTTAATCCAATTACATTGATTTTTCCAAATTTTAGTAAAGATCAAGTGTGTGCTGACTTGGTAGGCAAATTGATTCCTCTTTTAGTTGTCTACTTGCCTCTTATCGTCTTCCCATGTGAAAATCGTTTCCTAACTTCTGAATGTAGTGTTGACTATTGTGTTGGTGGATTTTGTACTCGGAATCGAAAAAACGATAGACTTATAGTTTCAAAAACAAGAAGTGTACTTGGAGTTGTAACAATTGTTCAGAGTCACAACAACATAGAGTGCGCTTGGAGTTGCAATAGTTGGATTGTGCTCGAAATAAAAAAAGTAGAGAGTGCACTTGGAGTTGCAGCAGTTGGATTGCAACTGAAATCACAACAACAGAGTGGGATTACAACCATTGTGAGGAGTTTCAACTACTGTATTACTCATGTGTAGCAATATTAGTACATGAAAATAGCAAGTTCCCTTAATAAATATGCAAGAATAACGTATAAATGGCATATGGGGAAAGATTTGTACCTTAATGATAAGTAAGGAAAACAAGATAAAGAAAGTATAAAAAAATAAGTGATCAATGGAAAATGGTAAGCAAAATGGTATTAGATGGGTGCTGAAAGCATGCCAATTTAGACACCCATCATCTCCCCCAACCCAAAATTGTTGCATGTCCCCATTGTTGGTCACTGTAATTGCTTATTAACTAAACAATCGAGTGTTACATAAATTGTCAACCCAGGGAAGTCTGCTTATTTCAAATGCAATCACACACTGTATATGCTCAATCTCAAAAGCAATATAGAGTTGTAGTAAAAGTACACTAATCACACCTTGCCTTGAACAGACTGAAGTTCTACTTTGAATTACAAAAAAGCAATCTATCTATTGTAGAGTTTGAGATTTAAGGAAAATAATTATCAGAAGAATCCTGGATTACATTAAGAAACAACAACCTAGGAAAATAAATCTTTCAGTATACTACAAGGAAGACTAACTATTCTGTAACAGAGAACAAGACCCTATTCCCCAAAGCAGGAATCTTCAGCACCTATTTCTGACTATCATACTTTCATGAACTCATTACCAATCAAAATGTTTGACAAGTACTGAAGGCTAACTATTCTGTAACAGAGAACATGACCCTATTCCCCAAGGCAGGAATCTTCAACACCTGTTTCTGAGTATTACACTTTCATGAACTCATTATCAATCAAAATGTTTGACAAGTACTGAAGGCTAACTATTATGTAACAGAGAACATGACCCTATTCCCCAAGCATGAATCTTCAACACCTGTCTCTGATTATCACACTTTCATAAATTCATCAAGCAAAATTACCAATTAGAATGATTAACAGTTACCCAGGAATGAATTGTATGAAAACAATGTAACAATCAGTAAAGCAGAGTTTCCGAAAAACAGAGTTCAGTAAAGTAGATTTTCAGCAAAACAGAGTTCAGTAAAGTAGAGTTTCAGCAAAACAGAGTTCAATAAAGTAGAGTTTCAGCAAAATAGAGTTCAGTAAAGTAGAGTTTCAGCAAAACAGAGTTTAAACAAGGCGTGAACAAAAACAATACTAACACACTATAGAACTAATGGGTGAATCTTGTGAAGAAGGTGGGCCCTCTCCTTCTCACAATATTCCCCGAAAAATGAAAGGAACTAAGAATAAATGATCAGAATAATCTTTTATTCATCTGTCAAATGTATCATGTTACAATATCCCAAAGTGAACACGCTCTTCTCTGTAATTCCTTTCTAGAAAAAATTCTCCCTTCCTAATGATGATTTCCCCTTATTTAAAGAGGAGAATCCTCTTAATACAATTGATCATAAAATTACATGTGTACATACGAATCCTATTCTTCGTCAGATCTAATATTCTATGCTAGAATAGGATATTCTAATCTCCCGTAGAAAAATGCTGTTACAATAGTTGGAATGGTGTTGGGTTGAGGTGTAGCTATTGCGGCCGGTGTAACAACTTATTTATTTATCCTCTTGTTACTGCTGTTGTACACTGTTTCAGCATCGCAAATCACAGACTGTTTCAGCAATGGGATTTGCGTTCTGTTTGACTGTTTCAACAACGTGGTCTCAAGCAACAGCGATGGTTGGTGCTGGCTTAAGGTGCGACTGTTGCGGCCAGTGTAACAACTCCTTCTTGTTACTGCTGTGTGAATTGTTGTTCCAGCATCACAAATCACAGACTGTTTCAACAATGGGATTTGCGTGCTGTTGACTGTTTTAGCAACAGGTCTTCAAGCAACAACAATAATCTGCAGTTCAAACTGTTTCAACAACTATATGTTTCTGATCGATGGCTAAGTATGAGAGTAATGTAAAATTACATGTAAAACAAATTAAACATATAGCAAAGAGAAGAACATTATATACCTTTGGAAAGATAGGTTAAGGTGATAATGTAGGCTTAAATGTGAGTGGGAAAAGGATGTAATGATAGAAAAAAGTATGAAAAAAAGGTACATTATAGGGTCCTAACACCCATGTAACCAACAATCACTTAAAGTTAGAGGAATTAGGATGACCATGGAGGTCACTAACACTATAGACTACCTATCCCACTTCCTCCGTCTTTTCATTGGTGTCGTATTTTGTTGGAATGCCTCTGTCTTTTGCTAATTCTTTCTTTATTTCTATTTGAGTGGCCTCATCAACTAACATAAAATTTGTAGCCTGGAAAGCTACTTCTCTTTTTTCTTTGGTTTATGTTAATTTTTGTGAACTGGTTAAGGGTTACCCTTCAACAAGAGGACTTGCTGCAGGGTAACCCAATTTCTCAGGAGCCTTTTGTTCATCTAGCTCATCCTTCAATATTTTCAAATTGAGTTGTAGCTTCCAGTTCTTCATTCTCAACATCTTGTTTTTTGTTTACCAAGGATGCATAAATGGGTAAGGAGTGTGGGATGCTTACCCAAGTTGTGGAAGTAATTTTTCATTATGGAGTAGCAACCTTTGTTTGTGGTTCATGTTTCCCTAGTTCTTGTGCATTAGCTGGGTCATCTCCACAAGTGTTTCCTGCTGGACCATCAAAATCTTCAACCTCCTTGTCTTCCTTATCTAAATCCTATGAATGGGTGTGTTGACGGGTCCAAATGGCCTGTCAAGTAGATAAGGGAAGACACCTGATGACATGTGCCAATTAGACCTACTCTCATTTTGTGTAGTGTTTCCCATGAGTTTATGGGCCTTGCTGCCACTTAGAATTAAAAGAAATAAAAGGGGAAAGACAACGAACTTCCCCCGAAAGAGTTCTATTTAATCATAAGGCTAATAAAACTAAAATCAAACTAATCTAATCTAACTAATTCTAACCTATCCCGAGAGCATAACTAAAATAATGAGTATAGAAAAAGATAACACCATTGGAACCAAAAATAGTTCATGTATTCAAATGGTAAATGAAAATAACAATTCTACATATATACAAACAAATAGTTGCACAATACATCTATATTGTCATTTATGTACCCATAAAAAAACATGTGACAACATAAGAAAACATAACAGAGTGTAGAAATAGTTCACACACAACAGAGTCCTATCTACTCAGCTAGAAGATAAATGCATAAATAATAATATCCAATACATCCATCAACATCACATATTTCCAAAATGCCTCTTGCTCTTTATTACTCAGAAGTAAAAGTACCATCTTTTGTTACAAAGGGAAAAATCCGTTTCTCTATGCTATCAGTTCTCTTTTATTAGCCAAGAGAGGGACCCTTCAGTTCTCATGACTTTTTGTTTCATTTTCCATACGTTTCTTTTCTCACATTTCGAAAATGAATATGTGAGCGTTACAAAGAGAAGTTGAGCAAACTAATGAGTGATTATTTTCTCCCTTAGGAAGTTTTTGCAAATGATATTCGTTTAAAAACAATCATTGACTCTCTCCATTGGTGTTATCTTCTACTCCTAGGAAGTTTCTAGGTGTTTCTGGATTTTTCCTACTAAATGAAATCATTCTGGATTATTCTCGTCTATCTCATATTTCTATCAATCCATTTCTAGTCTGGTTTCATTTCCTGTAGCTTGAGATATAGCTATTTGAAGTCTGCATAGTGGGTTCTTCATCCGAAATCATGTTCCTTCTGTGTTTTTTATTTTGGAAATTTTCCTCTTAGAATCATCTAACACTTATCATCCCAGCATATTCTTCTCCCCTCCAAATTTCCATCGAGCCCTCCTAGGCCTGATTTCATTACTCGTAGCTCTAGATACCATTGTTTGAATTTAGTATGGCCAATTTTCCCCCCAAATCTATGGCTGCATGTTTTCTACATTTTTTTGACATCTTATGCCACTTTTCTAGATTGGATACCTATACCACCGTGTTCCTCTGTCCAGTAACTTTCCAACGAGGTATGACAGGGCTCATTCCGACACCTGTAGGAAACATTATGGTCGTTTGAAAATCGTCCCTCAACAACCATTGATCGAGCCCGTGGGTTAATCTGGACCATTGATTATTGAGCCTGCAAAAAGAGGAATTCCGCCTGCATAAGAGATCATAACTCAGTGATGAAAATCCCTAGCCCCTATGGATGGCTGGAATATAATCTGCGTGGCATGGGACCAACGACTTGTAGCATGATTTTTTCCAATTTCCCCTTTTTTGAAATTAGGAAAATTATTTGAAAAAGGAATATAATAAAATGAAAAAAATCAAAAAATTTATTTACATTATTTACAAAGTTAAAACAAAATCTACTCGAAATTAATTAAAAATAAAATTTACCAAAATTATCCTACCCTCCATTGGATTTGAACCTGTGACCTTTGAGGACAAAACACACATTTTAACCATTAGGCCCATTCAAGTTTGTTGTTCATTTTATTTGCTAAAAACTATAAATTCATGAAAAACTAAGAAAAAAAAATAAAAAAACAAAAAAAATAAAAATAAAAATAAACAAACAAAAATAGATAAAAATTAAAATTAAAATAAAATTAATAATAAAAGAATTAAAATTAATAAAAATTACAAATTACAAAAGAGAAATATTAAATACAACAAATAAAATGAAATAAATAAAATAAAAAATAAAAATACAAAGGAAAAATGAAAAATAAAATAATTGGAAATCAATGTAGTAAGCCTCGGTGAAAAATAAAAAAAGATAATGTTCCCAACAACATCAAAATATTATCTATTACAAGTTAAATAATTTCTAGAAATCCCTTTAATATAGGAAATCCCTATTTTCTAGGAAATCTTTAGAGAATAGGAAATCCCTATATTATAGGGAGGCCTAAAAAAATAGGATTTGTGAATACGTGAAGTTTCAGGTTGGAAAAGGAGAAATAATAAGGGTAAACTATATACAACTTAGTTTTTTTTTTGTAAAAAAGTAAAAAAAAAAAAATGAAAAGTAAAAATTAAAAAATAAAAATTAAAATAAAATTAGAAATTTGATTTGTTTTTTATTTTTTTTTTTTTTTTTTTTAATTTATTTGACAAAACATATGTACATGTTAATTAGGTTAGTTTATCAAACATGTATGGTTAACAAAAATAATTAAAATTACAATAAAAATAGTTAACAAGGTCTTTTGCTTTCTTAAGTTGATCCCACCACATGGATGTCTTTCCTTGCAAGTGGTAGGTTGAAAATCTTATTTTTACCTTGGAGGGATAGTCATGTAGCCGGAAATATTTCTTCATTTCCAATACCCAAGCCTCAACCTCTTCTCCCTTCCTATTCTCACCATTGAAAGTTGGTGACTTGATTTTCTTGATTTCACCTTGCAAGATGTCTCCCTCAGGATTTCTCCTCTATCTCCTCATAGGGGATACACTTGGCCTGCTCCTCGGCCCTGAACTTGCATGAGATCTCCTAGTGGATTGCTATGGGGAATTATGGTTCCCTCTCATGCTCCTTGATGGCCTACCATTTTCATGCTCATCCCTTCTACTATGGGATTTGGATGTTGTCACTTGTCTATAACTAGCTTCTTTCTTTGTGCCAGAGTCTTTATTAGCTTGCCTCTGCAACATGTTCAGACTCTGAAGTATCTCTTCCTGAGCATTCATAATATTTTCATTATATGCCCTATAACTATGCACTTCTCTCTGCAATATTCTCATAGTTACATGCTTCTACGTCTCTCTTCTTCCATTAGACCATGCCTCTGCATTTCCCATGCTGACATGTAGTCCTCTAAATTCCTCTCCATGATTGTAAGACCCTTGGGCATATTCCATTGTCATAGTTCTCATATAGGAACCAAAATTCCTTTTTTACCTCTAAATGCTGCAAGAAAATGTGCATGGAAATATATTTATGTCAGACAAAAAATATATACATACACAATTTTGGAAAAGAATACATAATGTTTTTTTCTCTTTAATGCACCAATCATCTTCTTATCAATTTTCTAGGTTGATAGATGGATTATCCCATCCAATATATTTCCAATGACTACTTTCTTTCTCAATTATGAGCTCTAAGAAAAAAATTATATTTGTCTAAATATTGTTAATTTCCCCCTTTTTATACATTTTTCATTATGGTGCAAATAATCTCAGACTCCAAAATTTTCCACTTGTAGAAGTAAATCTGTTAGGAACCAGAGAAAATTGTGTATGATAAATATATAATAGTTATGACAAGGAACTCATAACAACTCTCATATTGTCATTTTGATGCTCTGGTAAAAAACTACAACAATCTGGAAATGACCACTTTGTCCTTTTTCACCCCTTTTACGAGACTTAGAATTTTTATCCAAACAAACTATCTGCCAAAATGTGCACTTCTGGAAAATTTTCACTAAACCAAAGTATTCTAGCATGATGAGTATGAAAAATGTTGAGTAGTTAAATTTTTCCATATTTTCCATCTAGGGACCCTTTTCCTCCTCTGAAAATCCCAAAAATCCCCAAAAAGTGAGCTTTAAATAATGTATTTTCCCCTATTTCAACATTCTCATTCCAAAACCCTTTGGATTTATTCAATTGCTTCTTGGGTTATTTTCATGCCTGCTTTTTGGACTCCCTTCAATAAATTCATCTCAACCTAAATCTTTTCCAATGACTTGGACCCAGATCTTTAAAAACCACTGATTTGCATTTTCTGACAAATCCAAGAAGAAATGAGAAATGGCCTTCTTTGACACTTCTATATCCCTCCTTACTATGGAAAAAACCAAAAAGTTTCATCTAAATTTGACTTAATATTTTCCAATTTTGAGCAAAATAATATTTTGGCTCCAGACTTGTTTTTTTTTGTAGGCTAAAAGGCAATTTTGCCTAGGTGGCATCTTTGTTGACGTGGCTACTGATTTGGCATTCTGGTTCCACATTGCATCCTAATGTGATGCCATGTCACCCTCCTATCCTAACTCATCATCCATCTCTCTCTTCTTTCTCCTATTTTACGTTGTCCTTAAACACTAATAAAACATTACTATTTTACGAGTACCACCTACCCAGATGACACATCTCTGACCTAGATGGGACACGGGTCCCACCCTAACTGAAAGATTCCATATGGTTCCACTTCATTATCTACGGGGATGGACAAGTCCAATTCTATACCTTTACCTTGGCGCACATGAACTTTCATTCCCCCATGATCGATCGACTGAGATTGGACGAGATCGATGGTGGAGAGGCCATGTCGCGTACCAAACATGCACGAGCGTTAAAATCCTTTTGGGGTGCGACAATGATTTTCCTGTACTACGTGGCATGATATTAATGGTGTTGCATGACTGAAGGCCTTGGGCCAAAACCAGTTCTCTCCCATGTGATGGTGGCTTATGGTATTGACTATACCACCGCCTTATGTGGTTCCCACGTCACTTTCCACAATGCCACCAACTGCCACCATGGACCTGTCACCGTGGCCCTGTAATCATGGAATTCCATGTCACCTCTACCATGTCATTTATGCCATGCCACTACCACGTGGCCTCCGTGTCACGTTGACATCATGTACAAAAAAATACCTAAATTTTCTCAAATTTCAAATTTTTCTAGAATTGGATAATTTCATTTTTTTTTACCAGGGCCACCATGGAACCCAAAATTAAGCTTGCTAATGGGAAATTTAGGCCTAGTTTGTATCAACTCGACCTATACACCCAAACTTCAACACTCTTATGTCGAATTATTAACCAATTTCTCTACAGAAATTGGGACTCTTTCCCAATTTCGCCCAATTCTTCATGGCTACACTGTAATTTCTAGAATTTGACTAATTACAGACCCAAAACATGCATATTTATAAATTAAAATTGGATATTTTAACCCCTGAACTCAAATTCACCGAACTTACATGAAACTTCCTCACACTTTTGCCTAGAAAAATATGACAACCATATTGCAAACATTCTTTGAACTTTAATTATGCAATTTTAGATTCTACGTTTTGAGTCTGGCCCATACAATCTCAATGTTTGAACCTGTAGCTATGATACCATTATGTGACATTCCACAACTTAACCAGGGAACATTACCTGCGGAAAACACACCTAAAATTGAAAATTTATTTTGGTAATTAATTCTTGTAGCTTACCAGCTACGAATTAAACACGTATTCACCTAGATTCAAATACTTATAATTAAATGCATATACAACATTCTAAATGAACATAAATGAAGCTAATAAACACATTTACAACAACACATAAAAACCATTCTCATGCACAGGGTAAAACAAAACCATATAACTCATGAAATAACTCAAAACATATATAAACACTTATATTTTTAAAATCATTTGTGCAATCAACTACTTGGGAAGGACGTTCCACCCAACCATAGTCTTTTTGTTCCAAATCTCAACATCAGGTCACCCATGAGCTGGGGCTAGGAATATATAAGAGAAGGGTGCCTCTCACAGTCCACTCACAACTCAAATACCACAACCCACTGGTATTCTCCTACAACTATCCCTAATTTCCTCCATCTCTCTTCCTCTCAACCTTCCTAACCTAAGGAATGTACCCCTTCACTACTCCTAGTCCATCGGGTGTCCCATTCATTTATCAAGGTCTCTATGGCACAGGTAACTAGGAATCTCTCTGTTGGGAACTCAAGGGAAATTACTGCCAAGAAAAAATACTAGGAAATAACAAAAACAATTGTTGTTCTAGTGCAACTCACCAGGAGTTCACTCTTCAGGACTAACAACGAGAATCTTCAATTTTTATCTCCAAAATTCTCCAAAAATGCTCCAGCATGCTCCAGAATTTGCCCAACCTTCTTGGTCTAGATTCAGAGCTCTTTTTCCTTGCCCTCCTTCTTGTTGTTTTTGAAAAATTCAATCTAAAAAACTATCTATTTCCCCCCATACAAATTTCCTCTATTTTCCCAAGACATTCAACTTATCACTCTACCCAATGTTGATTATACTGCAACATCATGCTTCCAATAACTATGGAAGCGAATTCTGCACCTACCCCTTGATACATATTCAATGATTAGGCTCTCATACACTCCATCGGAAAAACATAATTTATCCCCAATGATAATAAAATTCATAAATTTGGGTTTGGATTAATACCCACAATTAATTTCCTCCTTGGACCCCTCTTAACACTCTTAGACATTCCCTCTCTCGTGGATAAATCAACTCCTATCTCTGTCCACATTCCCAGTAGCAGCTGGTATCACATTATATTTATTAAAATTTGAAATACAATTTGCATATTACATCGCTTGGCCTTATCCACATTCATATATACAATATGAAATAATTAAACTGGGGCTTATAGTGGGGATGTTACAACAGGAAAAGTAAAAGCACTCAAAAATATGTGGGAGGTAGAGAGAATAATGGAAAAATTAAAAACTTTTGAAAAAAATATTGTAGTATACCTAGAGAGGTAATATGGGGTACCTAGGAAGGTACCCAATGGGAATGCAATTATGTATTATTATTGGAGGCCATTCAATGCAAGGTGGAATAGGTGCACTATATTATTAAATACCATTCAATGTAATGTGAGAATACTTTCTAGAAGGTTCTACCTACTAGAATATTCCTTCTCTAGAATGTTCCTAGGAGATAGAGATAATGTTATATAAATAAGTGTAAGCAATGTATGGAGGCATAGTGAATAATGTTTTTATTGTAGAAAGCAAGTATTACTTGGGAGTGCATTCCTTTCATAAGGTGTTACCCTACCCTAAGGGTTTCAGAATAATAAAGTGATACTTTTCTATATTGTCTCTAAATATTTGTGGTGATTATATTTGTAGATCTTTGGTACTTAACATTTGGTATTGTAGTATACCTAGGGAGGTAATATGGGGTACCTAGTGAGGTACCCAATGAGAATGGGGTTATCTGTTATTATTGGAGGTCATTCAATGTGAGGTAGACTAGGTCCACTATATTATTAAAGGTCATTCAATGGAGTGTGAGAAGACTTTCTAAAAGGTTCTACCTACTAGAATATTCCTTCTCTAGAATGTTTCTAGAATATAAAGAGAATATTATATAAAGAAGTGTAAGAAATGTATGGATTCATAGTGAATAATATTTTTTTTGTAGCAAGCAAGTATTGCTTGAGAGTGCATTCCTTCCATAAGGAATAATATATGGTGTTACCCTACCTCAAGGGTTTTGTCTACATTCTTGTGTTCAATATTTTGGTGAATGATTTGGTGTATTCTTGTTGATATTAAGGGTTTTTTCTTAAGTATATTTTCAGATTTATTCAGGTACTTAACATTTGGTATCAAATTACTTTACTTGGCAGGAATTGTGGGCAATTTGTTTTTTTATTTTTCATATTTTTTGAAGTAGAAAAAAGGGCCGCGACACTCCAGAAAAATCCTATAGTTTTGGAGTATAATTTTCACAAACTGTTTATGGATATGATTTCCTCTAAGAAAAACAACCAAATTATAAAAAAAAAGTCCAAAATAGAGTCTGGGAAGTGAAGTTATCATTATTATTATTTTTTTAACGAAAACGGTTATAGTTTTTATTAGAGTGGTGGAAAAGCCACAAATTCAGTTACAAATTGTGATGCATCACTGTTTCAGCATAAGATCCATCGCTGTTTCAGCATAATTTCCAACACTGTGTTTCAACATCTGTTCCAGCGCTGTGTTTCAACATATGCAACAAAACTGTGTTTCATCATATGTATCAAAACTGTGTTTCAGCATATGTAACAAAACTGTGTTTCAGCATATGTAACCAAACTGTGTTTCAGCATATGTATCAAAACTGTGTTTTAGCATATGTGACAAACTGTGTTTCAGCAACTGTTCCAGCACTATGTTTCAACATATAACAACTCTTTATTTCAGCTGCTGCAACACCGTGTTTCAGCATAAGATCCAACACTGTTTCAGCACTGTGTTTCAGCTTCTGTGTCCCAGCATCTGTGTTCCAGCATCTGTGTTCCATCATCTGTGTTCTGCAACTGTGTTCCAGCTCTGTTTCAGCACTGTGTTCCAGCTCTGCTACAACACTGTGTTTCAGCTTCTGTTCCAGCTGTCTTTCTCAAGTGTTTGCTGCCTTCTACATTCTTTTGCAAGCTGTTGTCCTGTTCAAGGAATACATTTTTTAACTGGGTCCCCACCGTTTACACTGAGTTCTCCTTGGGGCAAAAGCCAGCCTTCATTGGCTAGTTTGTCTGCTTCTTTATTTGAATCTCTGAGAACATGGTAGCACTTGAAGGAGGTGAAATCTTTTAGAATGTTTCTTAACCTTTGCAGATTCTTATTTATCCCAACATCTTTAAACTGTCCTCTTGAGTGTATTATTTTGATCAAGATCTCAGAGTCTCCAAATGCTTGTAGCTCCCGATGTCCTCTTTCCCTTACTATCTGACAAACTTTGATCAAACTCAGAATTTCTGCTTGATTATTGGTTCACTGTCCAAGACCCCAACAGAAGGTTGCTAATTTCTCCCCTTTGCTGGAATAAATGATTCCTCCTGCTCCCGCTGTCCCGGGGTTTCCTTTGGAGGCACCATAAAAAAAGGCTGAAGTTTTGCCTTGTTTTTTCCACCAACTCTAGAATAAGTCATGGCTGTCCCTTAACCTCCATTCTGTTTCAAGTTGGGGTTTTTTCGCGCTATGGGTTCGGAGATTTAGCACGGAGGAGCCAAGGCACTCCTTTTCTTCCTGCAAAATCGAGGTATCGGTTTTGTGATTTTGGGAGCTCAAGGATTCTAGCAGGAGGCCTTTTGATTTCACTGCTACCATTTGGGGGGTCCATTCTGTTTTGTTGAAGATTTGCTCATTTCTTGCTAGCCATAGCTTCCAGCACACGTACTTGGGGACGGAGATCCAGATTCTGGCCCATAGTGTTTTCAGGGAGAGCGATGGGTATCTATCCTTCCAGCCAGTGAATAGATCCACTGCTGAAATGTTGGTGGGAACAACGACCTTGAGGCCTTGGAGTGTAAGCTGCCAAAATTTGTTTGCAAAATGACAGCCTACAAATAAGTGATCCGAGGTTTTCGTGGCTTCTCTACAGAGACAACATCTATGTGGTCCGACAATATTTCTTTTCAATAAATTTTCTCCCGTCAGAATATTTCTGTGCATTAGTGTCCAGAAAAAGAAGTTTACCTTTGGGATCGCCATTGAATCCCATACCTCCAGCTAGAACCTTGCCGGGAGAGGTCTATTTTGCTGCTGCTGGAGCAGAGCATAGCCTCTAGCTGATGTATAAATTCCTGTGGGTCCCCAGCCCCAAGTGTCTATTCCTGTCTTGTGC
>JZKD02S1672685.1:221424-232447 GCA_000966675.3 Picea glauca | reverse complement strand
ATGCGCTAGTTTACCATGGGCGCGGTGCGCTTTTTAATCTTTTTTAGCCAACTTTGTATAGTTTTGGCCCTTTTGATGTGTTGTGGAGTTAATCCTTGTGCCATGGATGATTGTTCTTCTGTGTTGATGATGTTTGAGTTCTTGTCGCCCTGTGCGGACGAAATTTCAGTGATAACACCATGGTTTAGTTTTAGTTTTTATTGGTGATTTTCAAGGTTTTAGGTTCATTTTAGGGCCATAATTGGCGCTTGAGCATTCTCGCAGGCTAGCCATGCGGGACCTGCGAGAATCTTGCACTGTGAGAAAGGGGCACCTGCGGGGGCTGAAAAATGAAATTTCAATTTGATTTTTGCTCAATAAAAATTATGCCAAGGTTTGAAATAAGTTTCTAACCCTTCTCTTATGGTTCTTGTGCAGGTATGTGACCATCACAATGCTGGAGTGGTGAGAAAGAGAACATGAGGAGGAGGATGCCATTGCCAGGAATGACCCGGGTACCATTGTTGCCCTCCGAGACTGTGGGCTCTTGAAATTCTTCAAGATTCTGGGCATGAGGGCCCAACTCAGATTGTTGGAGTACCTGGTTCATATGTGGGACGTGGACCAATAATTGTTTCACATGGGAGTCCACACATTGACCCTAGATATTAAGGATATCTACTTTCTAATAGGGTTATCATGACGTGGGTACCACGCTAGCTTTACCAGTAGCTGAGGTGGTGGACTCCCTATGAGTGAGTATTGTCGCCAGTATTGCGTTCCTGAGGTAGAAAGAAGCAAGGGCAAGGTTGCTATTTGGGGGGTCCAAAACTTGACCCTGCGAACCATCTTGTTTACTATAGCACGCATGGTCGGGAGCGCAGCCCCACACATGGCTCTCTAGATCTACTTCCAATACATCATAAAGTGCACATAGCCACGAGTCTTCAACTGGTCGGATGTAGTTCTTCGTAGTATGAAGAGGCAATTGACGAAGTGCAGGAGGGGCAACTTGAAACAGTTTGGGTACAGATCACTTTTGGTGTCCTTCTTCCTCGAGAGGGTCCCATTGCTGAGATTACATGTTGATTGAGGTTTACTGGCCCCACAGGATCTGAGGATGCTGAGGTGGTGCAACCTCATGGCTCGACACGTAGCTGGGACCATCATCAAGTACAATGATTCATTTTTCGACTGGTTGTGGCCACAGATGCTGATGACTGATGACTACGCATAAGCTGGTTTGGAATTTCGAGGGGATCAAGATTTGGCCCTACCTGAGGATGCTCAGTGGGGTGACCTAGGTAAGAAGTACACATTTTGTTCTTTTGAATGTTTTTGTAATTTTTATCATATAAAATGTTTTTATGTTTGTCCAAGAACTAATCAAAAAAATCTCTTTTTGGTGATATAGATGTGGGGCCATATCGACCTCCAGGAACGTCTCCTATTCAGCGGTGAGGAGTGGCGGCTCTAGTGGCGTGATGGGATGCTGAAGTCTATGAGGCAGTGGAGCAGAACTTGGAGGGGTTGACCGCTGACATCCCATATATGTCTATTGGGGAGATCCCTAGGCGTTATCAGTGCCACATTGTAGGCATGTCAGAGTCTATTAGTCGACTGCATCGTAGGGTGGCCCGAGAAGTTGTGTATTATCGTGAGCATCAACCATGACGCTATTTTGTAGAAGCTATGAGCTTCACATTTTGAGATTTTGGTCCTTGGACAAAAACTTTTTGTAAAAACTTTTGATCGTTATATACATATATACGGCTTCTACCAACTTATCTTGTGTTGTGTGAAACATGTGATGTGATTGGTTTATAAATGGCCCAAATGTCTGTCTAATACGTAGTTAGCTAATGCATCAGTCAATGTATTTAGACATCTAGGAATGTGTTGATACTCAATATAATCAAAATAACGTTCCAAGAGGTGAATTCATAAATATACCCGTAATAAAGTAGGACTTCAAATAACATAGACATTACTTAGATGTAGTACTACTAGCTACGAATTGAGTCGTACAACCAAGTGGCGGATACCAAGCGAAATAACATCAATCAACAATTCGATGACGACGCTATACTCGACAATATTGTTGGTCGCACGACCGAGACACACACCTCGTAGAGTGATAAGTTCGTTTGTAGGGGCATAAATTGCCCAAGCAGCAGAAGCAAGGTTCTGAGTACTATAGCTAGCGCCATCAGCGAAGCCAATGTGGGGTAGCGAAGACTTCGACATCTGGAAACCAAGCACAACGTAACATAAGCGGTCGAGGGCAGAGACCAAATAATGAAAAGGATACTATAGTAACACAAAAGAAGTATGATACAATAAAATACATGTACTCATGCAGAGGTGATCTTAGGCATATTACTTCTTTAAGTACAACCCATTTCTGGCTTCACTCAAAGGGATGTCGTCATAGTCCACTAACTCATAATCTCCTTTCTCCAAAACTCGTCTTAAGGACCTCGCTACATAGCTTCGAATTTTCCTGCTCCTATCATATCTCGATCTTGTTCATAAAGGAGAACTAGATCCCCTTCAGAGAAAACGCGAGGCTTGACATGTTTGCCATATTGGGCTTTGATGCATTTTTTCTGGGATTCTATGACTAGGGTGGCGTCGCAACGAGTTTCGTCTAATCGCATGAGATACAATAGACATTCTTCTTCGACATAAGTGTTTGGGAGGAGTTCGATGGCTAGTTTTAGGGAGGGTATCTCACATTCAATCGACAGGATGGCTTATAGACCATAGACTAATCAGAATGGTGTAAACCTGGTAGCAAACTTAATGAATGTCTGGTAAGCCCACAATGCTGAAAACAACATCATGTGCCAACTCATTTTGTGAATCCCTATCATTCGTCAAAGCATGGTAATGAGGACTTTGTTAATTACTTCGACTTGGCCGTTGGCTTGTGGGTAATAGGGTGTTGATTTTTCACGGCGAAGACCCAAATTTTCAGTGAGTTCGGACATCATGAAGTTTCTAAAGTGGCTACCATGATCAGTGACGATAGCCTGACGAACACCAAAATGAGTTGTGATGTGATTGAATATGAATAATGTTGCAGTCTTTCCGATGTTGTCAAATGTTGGCATCGCCTCGGCCCATTTCGTAAAATAATCTACGGCTACGATAATGTATCCATGCCCCCTGACCAAGTGAGGGTGAAATGTCATGAAATCGATACCCCATTTCGCAAAAGGACCAACAGAGACCATAGAGTAAAAAGGAGCAGGATGTGACCGTATTTTATGGTTGTAGGTCTGGCAAGCGTGGCATTTTTGGACGACAATTATACAATCGTTAAATAAGGAAGGCCAAAAATACCCTGCTCACAAGATCTTCTGGGTAGTATCATACCCAGACATATGACCACCACAGGATCTAGAATGGCAGTCATTTAGGGCTTTCTCGGCTTCGTCAAACGTGAGGCAGCGTCGAAAAACAGAGTCAATCCCATGACGATAAAAAGTATCACTGAGGATAATATACTGACGGGCTTGGTAGCGTATTCAACGATGGTTAGTACTAGACAAATTGGGTCAAAAAGTATGGGTTTGGAGATATATGATGATATCTCCGTACCAAAGATCATCAGAACTAATCAGGAAAAGGGATTCATCAGGTAATGAATCGACTGCTAAATTTTCCGTCTCAGAGTAGGGAAAGTCACATATCAACTCGACAAACACTAAGGATTTCTTGGACTTAGCATGTTCTAATTCTAAGTCAAACTCCTGGAGTATCACGATCCATTTGGAGCATTTCCCCCTAGCAGTTGACGCGTGAGAATGTGCTGCATAGGGTTGCAGTTAGAAATTACCGTAGTCTTGTGAGAGAGGATATAGTGACGGAAACGTTGAAATTCTTGGACGGCTACCAAAGCCAGTTTTTCAACATGTAAATACTTGGTTTCGGTAGGTGTAAGACTTCAACTCAAGTAATAGATGACATGTTCATCATGAGAATCATCCTCCTGGACGAGAACCATAGGGTTGGTGTAGTCCGAGGCTGCAAGGTAGAGGAAATAATCGTGACTGTAATCAGGTGGGAAGAGAAGTGGGGTATGTGTCAGAGACAGTTTCAAAGCTTCGAAAGCTTTGTTGGTAGTGGTATCCCATACAAACTCAGACCCTTTCTTGAGCAGTCGCGTAAATCCAAGAGTTAGCTCGGCATAGTTCAGGATGAAATGACGAAGAAATTTTGCCTTCCCTTGCAAACTTTGTAACTGGCGAAGTGAGGAAGGAGGAGGGAGATTGAGAATCACCACGACCTTCAAAGGATCTACCCGAATCCCTTGACGTGAAACGATAAATCCTATAAGTCGGCTGGATTCTACGCAAAAGATGCATTTGTGAGGATTCAAGCGTATATGGTAAAACCGACATTGAAGGAAAATGGCTCGGAGGTGTAGTGGATGATCTACATGACGCATGGAATGAGTAGGTAAGTCATCTAGATATGGCTGCACGATGTGCTTGATATCATGGAAGGCGTAAGACATAGCGCGCTAAAAAGTTGAGCAAGCATTTTTTAGATCGAAAGGAAGTTTTTGATAGGCAAAAGTTCCCCAAGGACAAATAAAAGCGGTTTTGTGTTGGTCCGCGGGAACGATATTGATTTTATTATATCTGGAGAAACCATCCATCAGAGAGAATATTTCACTGCCGGCATAATCGTCGACGATATGGTCGATGAAGGGGGTAGGAAAGTTGTCTTTAGGATATGCTTTGTTAATATCCCTATAATCAATGCACACATGGATTGTGCCTTGTTTCTTGTTGATCGGGACAAGATTGGAAACCCAGTCAGTGAGAGCCACCGAGTAAATAAAGCCGGCTTTGAGAAGTTTCTCGACTTCAAGCTTGATAGTGGCCACTTTACGTGGGTGGACCGGATGAATTCATTGCCAGACGGGTTTAGCGTCTAGGTATGTCTTAATCTCATGTATCACAATGTCAGGGTTAATAACCGACATTTCTTCATAGCTCTAGGCGAAGACGTCATGAAATTCTTTGAAAAATGACTTGTAGGTGACAATTTCGTTAGGAGAACACGAAGCTCCAATATGCACATTTTCGACAATTCCAGGTTTTATGGATATGTCTAGGGGGATGGTGGGTGAGATATTACTTAATTTCCCTTCGGAAAACACATCGTGTGTAGAATCGGGAACGGTAGAAATGATGACAATGGTCGACGGGGTCGAGATCCGTTGGTAGCTCTCGATGGTGTGTTGTTCGAGGAAGAGGATGGAATGATGATGTCCATCGTCCTAGGGAGTGTGTTCCATAACATACATAATCATCTCGTCTGTGGGAAAAATGACACGGAAAGGATCTGGAGATAAATCACGAAGAGGCAGATTTGACCGGACTCAAAGACATTTCATCGCCATAATGAAGATGATCGTCGGGGTTGGGTACCATCCATGGGTCATGAGACGTAGGGGTTCCGTGAGTAGAAGTGTATATCATGTTGATCGAGGTGATATACGGATGTGTAACATCAGGTGGTGGGATGGGGAAGGTACCGATTAATGAGGAGTCTTTAATAATACCCACACCGACGTTCTCGTATACGACCGACCGGGGGGGTTGGAAATGAACGAAATGTTGCCGATACATGCATTTGAGTTAAAGAAGGCTAATTGGTTGACGATAATTACCTTTCCTTGACGTGGGAAATGCATGACACGGAAAATAGTCAACACAACTACGCGCATGGAATCAATCTAGCTATGACCAAGTAGAAGGTTGTAATCGAGAGGAGCGTCAAAGACCTCCACTTCAACTTGGAAAATTTTTCCTTCTAACGTAATCGGAAATGAAGGGAGGACACCGTAAGGCTTAAAACCAGAGCCATTAGAGGCTTTGAGTGTGTTGTGGGATTCAATCAAAGGAGGAGAGCCGATGGATTTCCAACAGGTAATAGACATGAAACACATCGAGGCACCCTCGTCGATAACTGTTCTACAAATATTTTTTTCAAAGATAATAACTTGTATTTGGAATGCGAGTTGAGGGGGTAACCTTGGAATGTGATATTCCAAGTCAAAAATTATTAAATTTGTATCCGTAGGGTCGATTCCACCGATAGCTTTCAACAGTGCCTTCCATTGTATAGGACAACTTTGAAGGACTTTGAGGGCTGACATCGCGGATGGTGCTTGGGCCATATCTTCAACAATACTATAGTTCTGGGCAACATGAGCATGAGGATTGAAAGGCGATTTTCAAATGACGCCCTCTGGAGGAGGGTGAAAAAATGTGTCGAGGCTTGGTCATTTGAGATGAAGAGGACCGTTGGTAGGTGGCGTCATGGGAGATGGTTGGACCAATGAAGGAGGTATCGCATCAACCTTCTCTTTGGAGGAAGAATAATCTTTGGCTCGAGTGGTAAGTGTGATGCCATTCTTCTTTGAATCACCTGTACACATTAAGACATAAGATGTATTGGAGGGGGTAGGTTGGTCATGAATGACCAATTGGGCCTGTTGTTGAGAGGGGAAGGGTTGTGATAATATGGCCAGAGTGGGTGGTTTCATGGTCCCTTGAAGGAACTTAGTAAACTCGGCTCGTCGTGGACAATCCTTAGTGTAGTGATCATCACCACAGATAAGACAAGGGTATCAGGGTTTGCGCTTATCCCTATCGTCAACAGGTGGTGTTTTGGTTCTTTCTGCTTGCGAATTATTTTTGTCCTCCTTATTCTTACCCTTTCCCTTTCTGGATTTGTTTTTACCAGTGGGGGTAGATTGAACAACATTTACCTCAGAAGTATTGTCGGTGGGAGGGGTAGAAGATAGATCATTTTGAACATTAGAAGAAATGGGTTTGGGGTTGTTTCTAGAGGTTTGGACAGAATGCGGTTGGGCATGGAAAGTGCCAATCACACTATTGGCTGCATAATAAGGAGCAGGAGTAGTTGAAGTGGTGGAAGTATAAGGACGAGGTGCATCAGGGAGTAAGTCGTAAAGAGTACCCTTTTGCGATTAAACAAGGTCAAGTTATTGAGCACGACTAATGGCCTATTATTCTGTGACAACTCCACCCATGGAGATGTCACGACCGATGTCATTCACGAATGATTTCGTCAACCACTCTACCAACAACTGATCGGGAAGTTCGAGTTTGATGAGACGTCGTCTCCATCGCCACTCATGAATGTGATCGAAGATATGAGTGGGTTTGGTTTGTTTGAAAGAACTCAAAATCTCGGTCCTTGTTTCATAGCGGATCGGTAACTGGTAGTGGGTGAGGAAAAATATAGCGAGGGTATTGAAGTCGGCGAAGAAATCTCGTGGTAATTATATATACCACTTCACGGCGGAACCCGTGAGGTTTTGCTGAAAAAGGCGTAAACAAATAGAGTCATCCATCAAGGAGTTGGATGAGAACCAAAGGTGAGAAGTCATTACATGATTGTTTGGATCCTCTCCCGGTTTGCCATCGAATTTAGGGATGTCAGATAGTAGTTTGGCCAGTATGGCGGACCATTGGGGAGAGTGAAGGATTAGATCATTTAAAATCCTTGATAGATCTAGGAGGTCCAGGGTGTCTAAGAAAGGTAACTGTCTATTCACATGTGGGTACTGGTGACTTTGGGGAGGGAGTCCCATCGGCAAACTAGTGGGACCATAAGCAGTCTACATATAATGCGAGGATCCAGGTAGATTTGGTTGTTGGTGTGGAGGAAAGTAACTCATAGGGTTGTACCCTTGAACGAGGGCATGGGGTTGAGCATTCGAGCCTCAAATAGGATTAGACGTACTTGGATAGGGTTGGCCTATACTATGGGGTATGACGAAGCTAGCCTGAGGTTGTTTCCCCCCAGTCGGGTGAGGATTACGTTGTATAAGATGATTCCAATACTGGGCCAAGGATGGAGGTATGTTTTGTCCATAGGGTGGGGTCGGTGTGGGTTTCCCTCCAATCAGGGGTTGCGTCCCAATTGGGATTTGTCCCGCAAGAGGGGTTGAGTTGGGCCTCCTTGGTGAAATTGTCCACTAACAAGAATCTAGTAATTTGGTGTGAACGATGGAATGGTGCCACTAGGATCAGTGCCTTCGATAGAGAATGGAAGATTTCCTCTGAAAGGGGGTGGAGGAAGTGTTGGAATGAAACTGGGAGGATCGTGCCCAGAAAGAGTGGAACTGGAAGGAGTCCCGGATGAGATTTGCGCAGGAGTGGGAATAGAGGTATTCAATGCATGGTATCCAGGTGGAAGTGTCGGGGTGACTTTGGGCGAAAGCGGTGTGCCAATGGGGGCTTGGATAGCCACGGTAATCCCAGTGTGAGGACTCATAGTATCTGTGTAATGGACCATTTGTAAAAGGAGAGTTAAGATGTGGTCAGCTCGCGGAGCTTCTGTACCAGGAAAATAATAAGTAGTAGTAAAAGGTACTGCGTCTGGATCAGATGTTTCAGGTAGCTCAGGTGAGACAGTGATATCAATGCCTGCTCTTGAGACAAAGAGATCCTGTCTAAAAACTCCAGTAGTCCAAAAAGGATCTTGACCCTCAGGTCCTAGGAAAGGTCCAGTTAGTGATCCAGAAGATTGAACAACTAAGTCTCCAAAAGAATTCACTCGCACAATGCATCTCTTGGAGTTGGGATGAAGTCGAAAGTCCTCTCGAGAATTGGTAATTCGGAACCGTTCTAGAGAGTTAGTTCTTTCCACTTGTGGAGTGGAAACGTCTTGGACTTCACTCTGTTGAGGAGAGCCCTCCAGTGAGTTGGTAGGCAAGGGTTGAGAACCTTCCAGATTTTCTAGGGGTAAGCCTTGCATTCTACGTGAACGACGTGGAGGGTCAATTGTGATCGAGTTAAAAAATTATGAAGGAAATTCTATGGTGAACTTGGGCAAACAAACAACACGCGCTAGTAAAAATCTAGGAAGCAAAACCAAACAAACAAGACCTTCTAATTCCGAAGTCACTAGTTGGTGATGAAATCCAATGTCGCAACGATGAGACAAGAAGGGGCTGGGCTAGGGTGGAAAATTTACGTTGATGACCTGCTTAATGGACTTACACCCTGGTGCAAGCTCCCACACATAATCATAGGTATACCTTCCAAGGATCCCGAGTGAGTTTGGCCAACGTCAATTGCAGGTATTGTGAAGACTTGCCCCTTCACAATCACCTTGTGTAATACCCTAAGAAGATAGGCCACTAAGGTTACCACCAACAACAATAAAGCCTGGGGGAATAGTCGACAGTCTGATCCACATGCAAGGGCAGGGTATCTAGCCTGAAATAAGCTTGAGAGGCTTCCACTCATCATTGTGGGTATAACTCCAAGTGACCCCCGTAATACGTGCAATCTCTACACCGATATCGACAAAGCAGGGTGAGTAACTCTGTCAATCTTAATGCGACCTCGGGTTTGACCCTTGTGTGAGAAGGACTTCCCAGGACAAAATGCTGCAAATGGAATTTGAAACTCCTTACCACAAGATGCTATTGTGTGTTTTGTGCTTTGGAGAGTGTATCTCACTGCCTATTCCAAAGCTCTAGCCCGACTAATGTTGGTGTAAAAGAGTCCTAGAAAAGAGCTACTAGTTAAATTTTAAAAATTGCGCAATATTATTAAAGGCTGTTGTTACTCAAAGGAGACGGAAATGAAACTGATGTTGTGTGAGACTCTAACCCAACAATGCATAGATAGGAATGAATGATACAAATTTTTTGTTCGATGAATCCTATTTACAGGAGGGAAAGAGGAGTTTTCTGGAACAACTTGAACTACGATATATGGTCTTCTTTGAAATGCAACATCAATCAATCATGAACAATGCCAATCCTCTATTCGTTCTATTTCAACAATTGAATGCCAATATTTTCGAATAAAAAGTTGCTTAAAAAGAAAAAAATGTTTTTTAATTTTCACTAGAAACCAAACAATAGTGGTGGAACTAAGAAAAACTAGCAACTGATGAAAAACCAATATACAACAAAAAACCCAAACCAATCTTTCAATGAAGACAAAAAAAACAAACAGACAAGACTAGTCTCTTCAAATGCATGTGGGCAACAATTTTCCAAATAATGAGCAATTGAAAAAGACAATTAATCCCAAATTTTAAACCAATCACTGGCTCCCAACCAAACAAGCACTCGGATTTCAAGACCAAAGATTATATCCTTGTTAAGAAAAGGTCAATAGGTAACAGTTGAGAAAAAATGAACAAGAAGAGCTTTCGATTTTCGAATACTAATCATTCACAAAATTCGAAGTCAAGAAACAATCAATCACTAGCCAAAGAATTTCTTTCCAGACACACATACAAATCTGGGCATCTGAGGATAAAATAAACCTTAAACCAAAAAAATTGCAAATGGGTTCGCATGCTGGCAGTGGTGTACAGTGTGAGAATCAAGGATTCTCACAGGTTGGACACAAGCAACGTGCGAGAAGTTCGCACTGGAATGAACAATAAGATGCGAACTCTAGTGGTTCTCGTAGGCTACAAAAGGGTGCAATGCGAGAAGGCCTGAAACTAAGCAAAATTTGGAAAAAAGACAAAAGAATTTAAGGAACTTCTGGGCCCAAAGAGTCTATCAGGGTCTCCTCAAGACTCAAAGATTGATGGAAATGAAAAATGGTAAGTTAAGAGCAAATGGCCAAGGAAAAACCACCAAAAACCACCCAAAATGGGTTGCATCCCCACTGGAGTCACCAATTTTGTTATCGGACAAATCGGTAGGTGCGGACACTAACAGATCTCCCTAGATCCACCTATATCTAGAACAAAACAGGACAGGACACGACTCTTTCCCTAAGTTGTAATCATTGAATCTACTAATAGGAAGGAATACGTGACATACCTTTATATTGCTTCCTTAGGTCTCTGTTGTTCCCGCTTCGCTTCGGTGCTCTCATGAAGTCAAGTCCAAGACAATAAAAACCAACCAAAGTGAAGATAACAAAGTATATTCAATGTCAACTTATGCATATGATCAAGGAATTACACAATAAAGTAAGAGTGACTTTATGGGAAAGGGACATGCCGCTGTATC
>JZKD02S1672685.1:191514-220924 GCA_000966675.3 Picea glauca | reverse complement strand
TTCATTCAATCTTGCTTAACCTTTTCCATGAGAAACCTTTCAATATATAGGAGAAGGAGATATGGTTACATGGATGAGGATGATCCCATCAAATTTGAGAAGTCAGTAGAATGACGGCCATGCGAATGCCAACTCATTTTCTAGAAGATTCCCTTCTAGAACCCTCGAGACCTCTTCTTCTTTTCAATCTTAAAAACAGGTTCACACCCTATATATGGAGTAGACTGCGAGAAGTTCACACCCTAAGTGTGGGTGGCCTGTGAGAATGAGGGATTATTGCACCCTAGACCATAGGCAGCCTGCGAACTCATCTTAAAAATATGTTTTTTGGAAGAAGACATGAGCCACTTTTCTCAAGCAAAAAGTCCTTGTTGGGAGCCTGAATACATCACTGTTAAGACATCACCAAAGTGACCAAAATCATGTCAACCAAAAGGAGGCTACAACCCCCTTTCCTTGCCCCGTCCCTTCTCCCTAAAATATAAGTGTAGAATCAAACTGTCACTACCACTATCATTAACCAACATGTCACTGTCACTATCACATCAACCAATCATTGTCACTCTATCACATCAACCTGTACTTGAGGATCATCCAATTTGTCACTGTCCTTGTCACCACCACTGTCACTATCATTGTCATTGATATATCATCATCAATTCGATACACTCACATGGATACCAAAAACATTAGCACACCATGTATCGGAACCTGTACCATACCATATACCAAAATATGTACCATACCATGTACATAAACATGTACCATACCAAGTACACCAACCATCAACCTGTACCATACCATGTACATCAACCTGTACCATACCAAGTATGTCAACCATCAACCTGTACCATACCATGTACATACATCATGTACCAAAACATGTACCATACCATGTATCAAGATCACCAATAAGTGCCTCTAACAATATACCATATCATCATCAACTCATGAACCATAACATCACCAAGATGTGTCTCAATATCACCAATAATGTACCATAATATATGACAAGTATAGGTACCATAACATCAATGATCAACCATATACCTCAATCGTATACCAAAACCATATACCATGTACCAAGCATCAACTATGCACCAAGATGATGTTCCTCAACCAATAACCGAATACAATAAGATATCATCAATGAAGTGCCTCAAGAATGTGATAACATCACCATGACATATACCAAACCAGATACCAAGATAGCTAAGATATGTCTCTAATGTACCATAACATCACCAAGATGTTTCTCAACATGTACCAACATCACCAATACATGCCTGAAGCATGTACCACAACTGTATATTTTAAACTTGTACAATATTTACTGCAAACATATTTTTAGTAAAAGAACATAAAATATACAATGGAAAATACAAACATTACACATAGCTTTTTCCCCTAGAAATCCAAACCGGGAAAACTAGCATATTCTATATTCATTCATAGTGATACATTGTTTACAATACAATATACATATAGGATCCAACGACATCCAAAACTCTAACCCAATGACCAGGATTAGTCAAAAACCCTATTTCCTTAACCGGAAATAGAAAACCATCGAAAAAAAACCATGTGCCAAAAAACCGCCCAACAATGGACACAAAAATCAAGGCAACACGAAAAACAAGGAAAAAATGAAATACATTTACTGAGGAAAAAAATATAACACATACCCAACAACAACATCCAATGCATGTACCTCAAAATGTACCACAACCTCATCAAGAAGTGCCTCAAACATGCATCAATATCACCCAGAAATGTACCTCATACATGTACTACAATATGCTTCTCACCATGCACATAAGATGTGCCTCAAGCATGTGCCAATGTATCAACAAGATAGCAAAGACATGCCTCAGGTATGCACCATAAAATCACTAGCATGTAACCCTCAAAACATGCATATAGACATACCTTTAAACTTGTAGATGACTTGATACAAGATTTCAGACCTGTAGCTTTTCTTCAGCCTCAACAACCTAGTACTAGGATCCTCCCTAAATTTTCCTTAGCCTCACGGGACTAAGAGTAGTCAACTGGCGGGGCCTCATAGGACGAGGGCCATACAATTCGCAAGGGTGCATCACGGGATAGTAGTATTCTAACCCATGGGGGTCAACCAAACTAGGGTTTCTCAGAAATCCTCTCTCCTTTGCAATCCCAAAACTTTCTCCTTCGCACTTACTGCGTTGTCTCAGATTCACTATAATAGATCCACCAATAGATCACTTGCTCACATAGAAGATATTCAACAAAAATGTGTGTGAATATAATTATGAGAGGCTTCTTGAAGTGTATTTATACCTTTTTCTAAGTAACTTCTGTCCTTAACTTTAGGACTTCTTGTTACAACAACTTTACCCTTTAGTTAATGACTTGCAACTATTTAGGTGCTTCTTAACCATTCTTCCGGGCTTCTAACTTCATGACCTCATAACTCCTCAACCGTGAGGAACTACGTGATGTACCACCTCCCGTTGGAAATAGTATGATGAGGACTATCCATATATGAGTGTGTTACCTGCATTTTCACCGTCTTTCGTGTCCTTATTCCTCAAACAACTTCGGGCTTGATGACCACACCTTTGGGGCTTGTTTTAGACTTCTTCAAATGCACTCATCAAATTTGTTGAAATTAATGATAATCACTTCTATTGACATCAATGAAAACCAACTATCAAATACCATCGATGACAACCAACTATCCAACAATCTCCCCCTTTGGCATTAATGGAAACAGTCATACTCCAACACTCACACTCTACCTGTGACCAATTCTCATGATATTTCTCTCCTCATGTTTCTCTCCCCTTTTGACATCAATGGAAAAGGGTATCTCCCTATGGGGATGTGCTGGCGGGCGAAATTGACTGTTCGTCAACTGGAAGAAAGAGTCTGTTCCAGGGTTGTCTAAATAACCCAAGCTGTTTTGTGTAACTCGTTCCGACGGGTTTAATGGCTTCGTTAGCCAATCTAAAATCCTAAAATGAAAACAAACAAAAGAAATAAATAACTAACTAATTACTAAATACTAAATTATATATGTACAATATTATAATATGAATATTTTAGTTGTGTTTAGGTAGAAAATATACAAATCTCACTTATGTACATCATTTACAAATTGCAAGCTTTAATCGAAACTTACAAAATCAATGTGAAATATGATGGCTTCTAAGAAGCAGATAAAGAAAGCACATTATTATTATTATTATTATTATTATTATTTCTTTTACAAATCTGAGCTAATATGAAATTAACTAGACTACGAAACACATAATGTACAGATAGTCAAAAGCTAATCTAAACTTCCTGGTTTCACTAATTGCATAATTGTCAGAAATTAGAAAAATAAAAGAGCTAACTTGATATCAGTTTGCGAAATGTATCTAAGATTCTGTATGAATGAAGTACATCCAACAGCCACGTCCAAGAGAGAAATATGCAGTGAACTTTATGACTGTTCTAAATAAATTCAAAACATGCATTGGCAGCTGAGTTTTAATAACATAATAGATGATACAAATAGGTCCTGTGATCTTATGATCGCAAGCGATTACATTAAGATAAATCTGATTGTAACAACATTGCATTTTATCATTCAACTAAAAATTAAAGAGAAATCTTGTCATTTAAGATGAATAGATGATCACATTGTTAATATCTAAAGCATCAAATATGGACGATATTTATAAAAGAATTATCCCAAAACATAATAGACCGTGAAGTCTAAAGCTATCAAAACCTATTAGTATATCAGGATAAACAAAACATAAATGAAAACGCCATTTACAAGAGGCTAAAGACAAAATGCATATTATTGTTCCATTTAAGTCTGTGAATTAATCGTCCATCTTCTGCCCCAGGCCAAGATGATCTTCATTACAAAATATTGAGTATTTAAAAGGTTTATGAAAGCCAAACCTCCTATCTTATAAGATAGGAGCATATCTCAAAAGTATATGAAACGTACAAATATAGAGGGTCTAAAAAAAAAAAAACACTCAATATAAAACTATATCTTCAAAATTATGAAAGTTTTGTTTTGATGGACAAAATAAGCCAAAAGAAATGGCTAATAAACTAAGTCTAGCATGCTCCATCTTATGAGATCACCACAAGATACATCCTATCCTAAAAGAAAAATGAAATGAGAAAATTAGATATTTATTTAACTAACATTTTCCAAATTTTATATGAGAATTGACTTGGCTACAAAATCTCACGATTCTGTAGCCAGTGTTATTATTAGAAACAAAAATCTAAATCAATCTATATTAATTAGAAAAATAACAATAAAGAATAACTGTGATAAAAACAAATCTTGCCATTCAACTGATAATAAAATTCGTATCACAACATATCAGAATTGATCACAGCCTTGACACTGTCAGTGTTTTTAATAGTGATGTTTCCTGTCTTTTTCAAACGCTTTGCTTGTCTTTGTGCATTGGCTTTGAGCTCACAGTTTTCATTTGTCAATGATTCATTTTGAGCCACGAGAGCTTTGATCCTTCCTTGAAGGATAGGGATGTCTGTGTAGTACTGACCTATCCAATGTGAACAAACTTCGCAATGTACAGCAGGGGAAATCGGTTGAGAAAGAGCATGACTGTGTGTTAAAACACTACCACTGTCCACTGCCGACCTTGGCCTGAGATTGATACCTGTAAATTCTTTTCTTTTCTTTCAAACATGGTGGGAGGTTATTTGTTGTTGGATTGACAAACAATTTCATGCTCATGAGTTTTAATAACCCTGGAACTAGCATCCTGTTGCTCACACAAAGACCGATCGGGTACTGTCCCTTCATGAACGTTTTAATACAAAGACTTTGGTTTACCATTCGAGAATTTAAGAGGATTTTCTATCATAGGTTTATCCATTACAAAGGTTTCTACAGGAATTTCTATAGAAAAATAAAAAAAAATAAAAAAAAATGTTTACCTCAACCGGAATGAAAATTCTGAGAAATTTCCCTCCAAATATTGAGACATATCTCTGCAACGATCTAGTTTCTGGAGAAACTTCCCACAATGAAGGTAAAATGGCCCATTTTTGAAATGTATTTTAAAGGGTTTGGTCTAAATCGTGACGGTTTGCTAAAAAACGCTCCTGCAAAAACATGTCTCTGACAGGCAAAAACAAGATTGAACAGACTGTAACAAGATCGAATAAAAAAAACTATGGGTTTAGATGGTAGTAGTAGGAGGTAAGCGCAAACTAAAATGATGGAAACAAAACTAGGAACACACCAGGGCAACCATAACATAAGCAATGGGGGTTTCAGTCATGGAATTTGGGCGTTTCTGGTAATGAATGTTTAGAGTATAGAACATGGATGAAGACTCTAGCTCGTAATGAGAGGCCTTTCAGATCAACCTGCCAACTAAAATAACATACAGGGTATGATCCTGGTATGTTAAATTCCCACGTTATGTGATGAGTGTGATCGATTTGCAAAGGTTAGGAATGTATGCATTTTTACAATCCAAATACAAATAAAACATTTAAAATCAAAGTTGATTTACCAAGAATTTTAAATGAATAAGCCTATAGTCCAAACGCTAATTGATTCTTGGTATATTTAAAAAGGATAAAAATTATAAGCTTACAATCCAAGAGAAATTCAAAATAAGTGGTTCATTGATAGATGATAAGCTCAAAGAAAAACAACATTCATCAAAAGAGGTGTAAGCACATTGACCCTTTTAAAGACCAAGCGTCCGACAAAATTGCAATATGATTTTCAGTTTTAATGCTTCATTCATGCTTTCAGTCATGAATGAAGCATGGAAACGCAAGATAAAAATAAATCGGAACAATCAAAACATCCTTTTTACAACCGAATAGTCACCTTCAAATAAAAATATTTACAAAAGGAGGTGCTGGTAGCTACAAGAATTGTCATTTGTCACTTTAAAAGGAAAAAATTATGTAGGGCTGCCAAAAATGGCGACTTACTGGGAGAAGTAGTTATCTCTGCGCCACTGACGAGTTCATGTTAGGACTTCTTAGAATGATTAAAGCTCAAAGAACAACTAAAGGAAATCAAGCATCTTGACAATCATTACACAGTCCAACTTCAGATATCTTCGTGTCCAAATGAAATCCAGTGACAAATTTTAATTATGAGAGCAACGATATTTAATCCACTGGCTCCGATACTGTTGACAGGGCCACTGCTACAAGCAGGCGTCCATAGCCTCATTAGGGATGCCAATTAACCCACTATGACGCCTCTATCCTGTCCAAGAATTTTCAAATCAAAATGAAGGGCACTTATGACCAACATCAAAATTTATACCTGATAACTTTCTTGAACCTGACATTGCTTTGCTGCCAATAGGCCTATTCAGTACCCCGACGAAGTTGTCTTGGCATCATGCATGCATTTACCCACTACTAGCAGACCTTTTCATTATCTCGACGGGTTTACAAACACTTCCCACAACTCTCGAGAAATTATTTACACTCTGACATAAATTTAATGATATTCAGAAGAGCGAGGTGATGCTGAAAATTTCAGTTTTTAGAACACTTAACATTTTCCAGCCTTTTATTTTTCGCTTGGTAACCTTTATTATGATCTGAAAATTAGTTTTCTGATGAAACTAATTTTTTGAGGACATGAAGGCATACTTGAGTTGCTTTCTTTAAAATCAGGGACAATGTAAAAATCTTTAAAGATGGTCGTGTCTGCTCATAATTATAAAGTGAAACCAGAAGACCTGCTCTGAACATAAATTTTCTTTAGCTCGTTTGTGTTTCAACAATTTACAGCATTGATGCTCTGAAAATACCTTAATTGTTGCTTCATAATGAGGCATTCTGGTTTCCCTTCACGAACTAAAAGGTGACACATACATAAGTTTAACCAGGAAGCAACGAAAACAAGAAAAGATGAAAAGAACCAAAATTAGAAAACAAAAGTAAATCAAAACAGAAAAAATATGTACAAAGGTGGATCCAAAAACATCACGCGAAATATCTCTTGAGAGACTGAAAGAAAATAGAAAAATCCTCATTGATGTGAATGTAGTCCTACTCGTGGTACCTTGGGTCAGGATTGAATTTACAGTTCAGATTTATTTATCTCTTTACTTTCCATTTAAAAATTTCATAATAATGCTGCAGCTTTGAAAAGAAATATTCAACGAAAAGCATAGAGAAAAGGATCAAGCAGACTTCCCTGACAACAATCACTTGGTGCGCCTACTTGTGTTCATGACTGCATTAATACAAAGAGAAATAGTGAGAAATAAAACTAAAAGAAAACCTACTCCTAAACCTACTCTAACTACTAAACAAATCAGAATACTACGTGAAGTCATGCTTCCAATGTATCCATCAGAGTAACTCCAATCCTACAGTAGAAACAAAATCACATATTACTAATAAGAATGGTAATATATCGAAAAATGACAAAAAAATATCATACTCACCTTTATCATCACCATTTGAAAACAAGGCAATCATGATCTTACCATTCCCTTGAACATTCTTGTTGTATGAATCCTCCATCCATTCAACAATTTTGTCATTATATGGGTTACAAAAATATGAAAAAATGAGATTATGAAGGTTGTGAGAGTTATGGGGACCTGACATAACCATCGACCTAAACCGAAGTTCCCCATCCTCCCGAAAATTTTCCCTTCGTTCTATATTTTCTCCATCTGAAGGATATAAAATGAGTGTGTTAAAGTTACCTCCTTGATCTCTAAATAAAGTGAAGATAATCTTACCATTCCCTGGAAACTTTTCGATATATGAATACTCCAACCAATCTGCAATACTATCATGATACATGCAATTATTGACATGGGATTGTTTGAAAGAATTCACATGCGACAAATATTCCCGATGAGAATAAAATATTAGACTATCAAGGAAAGAATCTTGTAAAAAGGTTGGATCAAGATGGCGAGAACTTATCATGATTCTCGATCGGAAAATAAGTGTTTCATTCTCTTGAAACTTTCCATTGATCTTAGATATTTCAAGGTTAACTATTTGAGGTGAACTAGATGGAACGACCAATATTTTTGAATAATCATCATTGGTAGTAATATTTGGCTGATTATAGTTTTCAACCTCAAATAATTGATCATGGAAAAATTTAGATCCTTCTCGAAACGCAAATTGAGATGAATCAATGGAAGATGCAATTTCGGACTCTTTCAAATCATTTCTTGATTTACCCATAGATAATTGATGAGAATAAAAATTAACATGTTGATGGGCAAAATTATTTCCCTCTTTATCTTCTATTCGGTAATCTCTTTGTGCCTGATTATATAATGTTGAATTCTCTCCAAGGTAATATGGAACATGCAATCGTTTAACATTAGGATAAAAAATATCAGGGTACAAGGAATAGTATGTAGAAGAATTGAGGAGACGAAACACATCTCTTGAAATGATAGGTATATGTGTTTCGAAATCTGGTTTTTTCCCCTCTCCTTGTATAGACTGATCAACCTCTGTTGTATTCTCTTTCAAAGAATACGAGACAATTTTTAAGAGACAATTTGGTTCATTATGTAAGGGAAAAATTGAGGGCAAATCACTAGAGATAGAAGGTTGATTAATAGTCTAACTAATGATTTTGTCTCCTATTGATTGATCATGGATTTGTTCAACTAAATTAGGGGAAGATTTATCATCCACATGATTATCAACTTTACACTCGGCCTCTTTTACTTTAGAAACAATTATAAAATCTATGAGAGTGTGACAATTTTCGTCCTTTAAAGTCAAGGTTCCTTCTTCGACAACAGGAGACATCATTGACAAAGAATGATTAGAGGTGACAATTGCATTTTGTAAAAGATGATGTTTCTCATGATTTTCCAAAATGAAAGAAGTTGACAAAAATTGTGGTGCTTCAAAATCTTCAAGATCAACATCAAAATTTGAACCATCTTGAGATTGAGTGTTAGTGTTCAATTCATATTGGTTAACAATTAATTGATCTTGCTTGTCTGAGAGAGAAACGAGATATTTAAACCATTCATTAATAAGCGACATTTCTTTCAAAGGGAATCTAGTACAAACATGAATGAACCTAATTGCAAAATCATTGAGTGATTCACCATCTTCTTTCCTTAAGCGACTTAGTTCTTCACTTAACTCATCATAATCATAGTTGTTAAAATCTGATAGAAACTCACTTACAAACTCAGACAAAGAATAAATAGAATTAGCCTGGAAAGATTCAAACCAACATCTAACCCGACCTTGGAAAGTGAGGGCGAACAATCTACATGTGACATTAGGATCAATGATCTTATGTCTTAAACATTTATAAAGAAATTTAGAAATATGGTCTATTGCAGATGTGTTCCCTTCACCATCAAAGGTGAGTTCTGAAAAGAGATTAGTTGTCTTGTTGGGAATAACTAGTAGTGATAAGTGGAAAGCATGTTCCAACACAGTGATTTGGGGATCCATGGGGAAATTGAATACATTCGAAATAAAGGATCCTACAAGGCCATCTTGTCAGTATGGCCCTCGTTCTAGTGCCGTTTGTTGGCAGGAGAAATTGACCGTCTGTCAACTGGAAGAACGAGTCCGGTCCGAGGTTGTCTAAATAACCCAAGCCGTTTGGTGTAACTCGTTCCAATGGGTTTAATGGCTCCGTTAGCCAATCTAAAATCCTAAAATCAAAACAAACAAAAGAAAGAAATAACCAACTAATTAATGAATACTAAATTATATATGTACAATATCATAATATGACTATTGTAGGTGTGCTTAGGCAGAAAATATACAAGTCTCACTTATGTACATCATTTACAAATTGCAAGCTTTAATCGAAACTTACGAAATCAATGTGAAATATGATCACTTCTAAGAAGCAGATAAAGAAAGCACATAATTTTGTTTTGTTTTGTTTTTATTTGACAATTCCGAGCTAACATGAAATTAACTAGACTACGAAACATAGAATGTACATATAGTCAAAAGCTAATCTAAACTTCTTGGTTTCACTAATTGCATAATTGTCAGAAATTAAAAAAATAAAAGAGCTAACCTGATATCAGTTTGCGAAATGTATCTGAGATTTTGTATGAATGAAGTACATCCAGCGGCCACGTCCAAGAGAGAAATATGCAGTGAACTTTATGATTGTTCTAAATAAATTCAAAACATGCATTGGCAGATGAGTTTTAATAACATAATAGATGATACGAATAGGTCTTGTGATATTATGATTGCAAGCGATTACATTAAGATAAATCAGATTGTAACAACATTGCATTTTATCATTCAACTAAAAATTAAAGAGAAATCCTGTCATTTAAGATGAATAGATGATCACACTATTAATATGAGAATTGACTTGGCTACAAAATCTTACGATTCTGTAGCCAGTGTTATTATTAGCAACAAAAATCTAAATCAATCTAGATTAATTAGAAAAAAAAATAAAGCATAATTGTGATAAAAACCAATATTTCCATTCAACTGATAACAAAATTCGAATCACAACATATCAGAATTGATCATAGCCTTGACATTGTCAATGTTTTTAATAATGATGTTTCCTGTTTTTTTCAAACGCTTTGCTTGTATTTGCGCATTGGCTTTGAGCTCACGTTTTTCTTTCGTCAATGAGTCATTTTGAACCACGAGAGATTTGATCCTTTCTTGAAGGATAGGGATGTCTGTGTAGTACTGACCTATCCAATGTGAACAAACTTCGCAATGTATAGCAGGGGAAATCGGTTGAGAAAGAACATGACTATGTGTTAAAACACTACCACTGTCCACTGCCGGCCTTGGCCTAAGATTGATACATGTAAATTCTTTTCTTGTCTTTCAGACATGGTGGGAGGTTATTTGTTGTTGGATTGGGAAACAATTTCATGCTCAGGAGTTTTAGTAACCTTGGAACTAGCATCTTGTTGCTCACACAAAGATCGATCAGGTACTTTCCCTTCACGAGGGTTTTAATCCAAAGACTCTGTTTCACCATTCGAGAATTTAAGAGGCTTTTATATCATAGGTTTATCCATTACAAAGGTTTCTATAGGAATTGTTGTAGCGAAAAAAAAAAAAAAAAACGTTTACCTCAACTAGAATGGAAATTTTGAGAAATTTCCCTCCAAATATCGAGACATATCTCTGCAACAATCCAGTTTATGGAGAAACAACCCACCATAAAGGTAAAAGGGCCCATTTCCGAAATGATTTTTAAAGGGTTTGGTCTAAATCGTCATGATTTGCTAAAAAACGCTCCCGTAAAAACGTGTCTCTGACAGGCAAAAACGAGATTGAATAGACTGTAACAAGAGCGAATCAAAACAACTGTGGGTTTAGATGGTAGTGGTAGGAGGTAATTATGAGATAAAATGATGGAAAAAAAACTAGGAACACACCAGGGAAACCATAACATAAGAAATGGGGGTTTCAGTCATGAAATTTGGGTGTTTCTGGTAATGAATGTTTAGAGTACAAAGCATGGCTGAAGACCCTAGTTTGTAATGAGAGGCCTTTCAGATCAACCTGCCAACTAAAATGACGTACATGGTATGATCCTGGTATGTTAAATTCCCATGTTATGTGATGAGTGTGATCGATTTGCAAATGTTAGGAATGGATGCATTTTTACAATCAAATACAAATAAAAAATTTAAAATCAAAGTTGATTTACCAAGAATTTTAAATGAACAAGCCTATAGTCCAAACGCCAATTGATTCTTGGTATATTTACAAAGGATAAAAAATATAATCTTACAATCCAAGAGCAACTCAAAATAAGTGTTTCATTGATATATGATAAGCTCAAAGAAAAACAACATTCATCAAAAGAGGTCTAAGCACATTGACCCTTTTAAAGATCAAGCCTCCGACAAAATTGCAATATGATTTTCAGTTTTAATGCTTCATTCATGCTTTCAGTCATGAATGAAGCATGGAAACGCAAGATAAAAATAAATAGGAACAATCAAAACATCCTTTTTACAACTGAATAGTCACCTTCAAATAGCATTATTTACAGAAGGAGGTGCTGGCAGCTACAAGAATTGTCATTTGTAACTTTAAAAGGAAAAAATTATGTAGGGATACCAACATGATGCTCCCCCTGTCTTTATGATTTTGTTCTTTCTCTTTCTCCTCCTTTGAAATCATGGGTAAAAGGGTAACTCTTCCTATCGATATGTCTCCCCCTAACTTTATTCTTCTAATCTAGTTTCTCTCTCCTTGAAAATTTCTCTCCCCTTGACTTCTCTATGAGATGCCATGTAGATCAATGTGGGGCTTCCTATGTATAATTCCTTTCCTCTCTTCTAGGAATGATTTTCCATTGGTGTTTCATCTTGTAATTCATTGATAGATATATAAAAAACATTCAAATTTACTTGACTTCAAGTCTTCATGGATTTTCAAGTTCACATCAATGACCATACTTTTCAACAATTTTTCTTTGATGATTGTTGGCACAGGGGCAGACCCAGGGTTCAACTCCAAGAGTGCACCAACAAGCCCTAACAACTGGCCCTTTCGATAACACCTGCGAAGCAGATGCAGTCTCACCCGAAGTATCTATTGGGGGGTTGCAGGACAGATATGTCTACAACCAAAGGGAACACCAAGTGGATATAATACAAGAGAAATACAACATTTATATATCACTTACTAGTTTAGATCTACTCCACATAACTATCTATCAGATCTAACACAGTAATGCAATAAAAATATACCAAATGACAAAGAACAGAGAATCAATCACACAGACAACAAAATATATACGTGGTTCACCCTCTCTCTAGGGCTACGTCCACAGAACTGTGCTTTATAATATATTAAGATGAAGCATGCAGTTCTTTTCTGTGCTCTCAGCTAGCAGATATTCTTTCTTCTCTTCTCTATCTCTCCCCTTCCTATGCACCCAGATGCAGGACTGACCTTCTCACCCAGCTGAAGATCTTATAATAGCAGAAGGCTCTACACTCAACACTTCTCTCTCACACAATAGTACTCACTCTATTACACAATAGTAATGAATCCTCAACCAACTTAGTACCGACAACACTAACAACAACCCATCCCAGGTCCTTTAGACCTCTATTTATACATTACAATAGCTCACTGACAGTCTTAGGTCTAGACCTAAGTGTCAAACCCTAGGTCAACTTGACCCATGTTTTCAGGGCTTCGCCAGCCTGTCTTTTCTTCCTTATCGCACAGTGCTCCAAAGCATCCAACGATAGTTTTTACCACTTGCTGAGTTGTCCATGATCCATATTCCTTGCTGATATTTCATCCTCGATCTCTACGTCCAACACGTTGCTTTCTCTTACTTCACTCCATATTTTCTTCTCTTTTTCTTACTTTGACCCAGTAACAGTCACTGTGTCTCCACGCAGTTCACATTTTGCCTTTTCTTCCTTGATCTTCGCTTGCTTCCATAACCAAGGGCCAACAAGCCCCCAACACTCACATGTGAATTGTCTCGAGGAAATTTATATATGATCCCTCTGCTTTTCTTCATCTTCAGACTTTGCATGGCATCCTTTGCTTCCATCTCTATTCCTCCCTTCCTCCCTTGTGCATACTGTCTTTTCTGTGTCTGGTACCTAGTTTCAATTGCACCTGGTACCTAGACTCTTTTCCTCATGCTTTTAATGAGAGTTACGAGGCAGCTGGTTGTCATAGTACAAATTCAGTCGGCTCCCGGTCACCAAACCTTCCTTCCATTCTCCATTCAAAGTCTTCAACTACACAACTCCTCCTTCTATAACATAGGCAACCTCATATGGCCCAAGCCAATGCATTCTGAACTTCCCAGGATGCTTCATGAACTTTCTGTCATAGACCAGTACCAAATCACCTTTCTTAAATACCTTCTTCTTGATATGTCTATCGTGGTAGGCCTTCTCTCTTTCCTTTTGAACCTACTGGTTAAATCCTGCAATGAATCGGTCTTTTTCCAGTTCAACCAACTGCGCAAGCCTCTCTCCAACAATGCCAGTGTCATCCATATCTATAAAGGCAACAATTTGTAAGATGGGTACCAATTATTCCATTGGGACAACGAATTCGAGACCATATACCAACTTGAAGGGGGTCTACATGGTCAGTTTCTTGCAAGTGGTTCTATAGGCCCATAATACCGCTGGTACTCTTAAATCCCAGTCATCCCTGTTCACACTGCAAATATTCATCAGCGTTGTTTCCAAGATCTTGTTGAATGCTTCAACTGTCCCATTCGCATGTGGATGGTAAGGTGTGCTCTTCTGATGATGGACTGCAAATTCCTCGGTCAAGGCTTCAATTGTTTTATTGATGAAATGTGTACCTTTATCGCTCATAACTATATTTAGGCATCCAAACCTGGTTATGATGTCATCAAATATGAAGCTCGCAACTGTAGTGGCACTACAGTCCTTAACTGCTTTTTCTTCGACCCATCTGGTTAATTACTCTGTCACAGTGATTATGTACCTTTCTCCTGTGCACTTCCCTGGAGGGTTAGTAGGCCCCATGAAGTCAATGGCCCATTTCTCAAATGATTATAGGGTTAGCTATAGTGCTAACGACATTTCATCTCTTCTGGATGGTTTCCCAACTCTTTGGCATACACCGCAGGCTCTGTAATAGTCCTTAGGATCTCTGTGTAGTGTAGGCCACCAAAGGCCAGCTCGAAGAACCTTCTGCGCAGTTTCTTTACCTGCGTAGTGTCTTCCTGCGATGCCTTCATGAGCTTCATCGAGGATCAAGGGTCTCTCTATCTCCATAACACACCTCCTTAGTATATCATCAGGTCCCATCTTGTATAGCTGTCCAGCTATAAGTGAAAAGTTTGTAGCACACACTACTATTTGTTTCTTCTAGGTGATTGTATATTCACTAGGTGCCATTCCTGTTGACAGAAACTGGAATATTTCAACAAAGTGGTCATCAATCTTTCTAATGGCTAGCAACTGTGCATCCGACAATGTATCCTCCAAACTAGTAGGATCTTCTCCATGTTCCAACCTCGACAAGTGGTCAGGACCTTTGTTCATTCTTCTTGGCTTAACCATGATCTCAAAATCATATTCCTGAAATAGTAGAAGCCATATGCATATTCTTCCCCCCATCACTATCTTGTTGACTAGGTATTTCAGCGCAGAGTGATCAGTAAACATTTTAAAGTGTCCTCCAAGCAAGTAGTGGTAGAACTTTTGCAACACATACACCATGGCTAACCCTTCTCTCTCATTGGTGGTGTAATTAATCTCTGTTGTGCATAGTTTCCTGCTAGAAAAGGATAATGGGTGGTTGATGTCTCCTGTTCTCGGTTGTGCTAACACAACTCCTAATGCAATAGAAGATGCATTGACATGCACATGAAATTCCTTGCTCCAATCTGGGAAAACCAAAATAGGCGCAATAACCATTTTTTGTTTCAGCGTGTCGAAGCTCTATTGGCATTCTTCGGTCTAGTGAAATTGACAGTCTTTCTTCAAAAGCTTCTTCATGGATGTTGTAATCTAGGCATAGCCTTTAATGAACTTCCTGTAATATCCAGTGTGTCCCAGTGCAATACGTAACTGTTTGACTGAAGTAGGAGGGGGTAGATCAACTATGATGGAAAGTTTATATGGATCTACCAACAATCCCTGCTTGCATACAATATGACCTAACAACACTCCAAATGGTGAAAATAAAATGCACTTCTTCAGGTTTAAGGCAATATGACACTACCTACACTTGTCCAACATTAGCCTTAAACATTCGATATGAATTTGCAATAAACTAAAGATAGTCCAATCATCAAAGTATGCTTTTAGAAACTTATGTAGAAACTCCTTGAATGCTTCGACCACCACCCTGGAAAACATGGATGGGGAATTCTTCAATCCAAACGACATTACTGTATATTGGTAGGATCCCCATTTTATGACAAAGGTGGTCTTATGGCGATCTTCCTTGGCAATCCGGATTTGATGGTATCCTGAAAATCCATCTGTAAAAGAATATATTTCCTAGCCTCCTACATTATCTAACACTTCGTCAGTGAATGGCATAGGGAAGGGGTCATGCAAACATGCATCGTTCAGCTTCCTGATATCCACGCAGATCCTGATATCTCCTGTCTTCTTGTCTTGTACCACCATAGGTCTAATCCATTCTAATTCTTTGACAGGTTCTATAATCCCTTCTTCCAACATTCTCTCAAGCTCAATCTTCACTTTCTCCTTATATTTAGGGTTCAATCTGTAGGGTCTCTGTTTGACTGGTCTTGCATCTGGTTTCAAAGGGATCCTCATCTCTCCCATAGGCCCTTTAATTCCCTTCATATCAGTGAACTTGATTGGAAACAAGTCTCAATACTCATGTAGCAATTATGTGATCTTGTCAATAGTGGCGACATCCCAATAATCTCCAATATTTGCAAGCTTCGGTGTTTTTTCTGTTCCAATATTGATTTTCTTGATCTTCATCGATTGTCCAATAAATGTTAGCTCAACTCCTGGTCCTTCCACATCTCTCTGGCCTTTTGTTTCTGCCATGTTCACCTTCCTAGGATCATCGTCTTCATCAGTACTGATGTTGTAACATCTTTAAAGTTTCTAGAGAGGTGCAATCCATTCGTCCTCTTCCTGTTCCAAAGGGAGGCTAGGTGCCTCCTCAAACACTTTCTGTATTACACCCTATAATGTTTGATCTACTGTAGGATATTGGATTTCGAATAAAAATGTAGTAACAAAGTTTTGATTCATACCTTCCCAATTTGCAGTGATGAGGAACAACTCTACTTGAAGGTACCGGTTGATAGGGGTTGTGTCCAGCGTGTTAACGAATTTGTGCACCCACTTCTCTTAAGGAATGGTACTCCATGCTTCCTCGCAACTTCACACATATTCCTTCAGACAACTCCGACCTGTGTATCTAACTTCATAGCCTTCTACTTGCACTGAGAACCATGCTGTCATCAGAGTACGACATTGTACCCATTCTGTAATGTTGTTTTTGTGTGTCCCCCACCATCTTTCTGGTGTGGCTTTCAAGGCCTCATCCATTTCCAATAATTTTTGTTGCGTTGGTACACTTTCTTCAAAGTCTGACAATAAGGTTTCTAAAGGATTCAAACCATCAAAGGTGGGTAAGTTACTTACTATTGTGCCGATCTAGCGTACTTCTCTGGTTAACCTAGCACATCTCCTTGTAGATACTTCGTACATTTTTTTTTCCAATTCTGCAGTGCTTCTTCTGAATCTGATGAACATGCACTGTCACTTCGCCAGCTCAAATTTCCATCCGCTGTAGGATTAATGTAATCCTGTTGTCTAGCTGTTAATTTGTATATGTTTTCCAGTTCATAAGCATGGTATTCTTCTCTGATGGGTTCTGTGTATCACTAACCTTCATTGGGATCTAAAGGTGCAATGAACCTAAGGCCATCTCCTTCAAACATCATTCGTCTTTTCTTTAAATCGCCCACCATGGAATTATTGAAAGCCCAATCAATTCCTAACAATGCAGGGTAAGGACAACTATCATCAACTATCTCAATTATCTCGAAGTCTCCAAATGTCCTCACTCTGTCAATGTCCATAGGGACATGTTCCAATCTTCCAAAGGGGATTAAAACTTGCTTATTATCCATCCTAAGTCTGATAGGGGAATAGATCAACTTAGATTTTCCCATCAGTGCCCAAGTTTGCTTTGTCATGACATTGACCTCCGACCCTAAGTCGAGGACCACATAGTCTATATCATACTCTCCAATCTGAGCATTCAGGTGTAGTTCCTTATTTTTCCTTCTCTTATTGGATAGTTGATATACTTCTTTATTTAGTAAAGGATATACCCTTCCCATATCATATTATCTGACCAAAATTTGCAGTTCTTGTATGGCATTCTCATCTTTAATCATCTCCATAAATGTATACAAGAAATTGACAAGTTTACTTGCCTCTTTTCCATCTTCAGGCGAAGCAGACTGATCAAATGCCAGAGGCATTCCACATTCTCTTACTTCTGGTTGTATCTTCGATGAAGAACCTTGGTCTCCTCTAAATTCTCTTCTTGCCTCCTCGAACATTTGTTTTTCTTTCTTTGCATCAAAAGTTTGTGTCTTCTTTGCAGCTTTCCTGTCTCCTAATTCTTCTGTAGTCTTTCCTTGGATCATTCTATCTTCTCCTATAACATTGCCTTCTCGAGTGATAAAAATAACTCTAGGTTCTGCTCCATGAGGTTATTCTTTGATTAATTGTATTTACGGGTTCTTCTGAGGTCCCCATCTCTCCTGAAGTTTAGCCAGTAATGCTAGAAATTCCTCAATAACATGCTTGAAGGAATTGCAATAGTTGCAAGTGGTACAAGGGTTCTAACAGTCCCTTGCCAAGTGTCCTGGATGTGTGCATTTATAACAGATTATCCATCCTCGACCTCGACCCATACCTCCTCCTCTTCCTCTTCCTCGGAATCCACCACGAGGGTTGAAGTTTCCTCTCCTAGGGGAGTTATACTGCGTAGTGTTTCCTTCTTGCTGTAATTCACCTTGAATTTTGTATATATGCCTTGGCCTTTCATGCATGAGGTTGTAAGCCCTACAATCCCTATCATCATGCCCCATGGACTTACAGAACGTGCAATACAAATTTGTGGGTGTCTGAACATAATTTTTCATGTAATAGGACTCACCAGGGTGATGTTTATTTCTACATACCTCGCACTAGGGTAGGGTAACTTGCTTCAAGGGGCTTGGGGCTCCAGAGGAAAAGTATTCATGGAATAGGGGACAATGTTCCTTGTCATGGCCTTCTGATTTGCATCTGACACACAAAATATCTTCTCTTTTGTCTTTTCCCTTATCTTTCTTCATATATTCGACCTGCAGAGACAAACTAGTTAGTTGAATCAAGATTTGACTCATACCTGAACTGGATTCTCCCATAGAGGTTGATTCTAGCTTCATGGCGATCTCTAGTGCCTCAACCTGCGAAGAAATATTCTATTGCATCAGAGGAACTCTGATATGTGGTAAGAGAGCAACAATGAACCATTCCTTCTTCTGCTCATCTGTGATTCTGGACACTCAAGTGGTCCATCAGGGTTTTAAACCTCTAATCGAACTCCCATACCAATTCAACTATTCTCTGCTTGATTTCTTTTATTTCTGTAATGCACTATGACTCCGATTTGGGTTTATTGAACTCGACAATCAACGTGTTCTTGATCTTATTCAGGGGTTTAGGCCGGGCAATTCCCTTAACAAACTTCATGTAGCATCTCAGTGCGTGGTCTCTTAGGGTAGTACTAAACTGAGCTCATTTGAAAGATTCGTCGGTGATGTTCTTAATAATCCATATGGATTCATAGAGAAACCAATGATGATCAGGATCTTCAGATCCATCTCCTTTGAAGGTGGGTAACCTCATCTTATCTACCATAGATCTTCCTAGATTTCTTGACTAATTATGTGTTGGGTTACTAGTGATAGTGCTCTGAAAGCTTGGGTGACTCTGATTACTCTGATTGCTTAATGCTGCTGAATCAACAAGAGGAGTAATAATACTTACTTCAACAATATGCACAGTTCCTGAAGATTCTGGCTCTTCCCGATGAGTTTCTTCAACTTTCCCTTCCTCTGGCCCAATGGACTCTGAATGCTCCTCATCCATTAGATCTAACTCTTCTCCACTGTAGAAACCCTCGTCCCCGTAGTTCTTCTTAAACAAGTTCGCAAGAGGAACTTCTATGAACACTCTCCTAGTGCGCGTATGTCCAGCCTCTGTGTCGCTGTCGCTATCTGAGTTCTTGAACATTATCTCTTCAATCCAACAGACTATTGTATCTTCAAGATGTTCTTCTCATGCAATAGCATCTTGATCTTCAACTTCAGAAAATGTAAAAATTTTCCTCTAGGTCCCTTAAAAAAGTATCTCTCTGCTTGGCTATACGATTCTACTCTGTCAACAACAAACTCAGTGATATACCCTCCAATGGTACTATCAAACTAGTGATCTACTGCTCTTGACCTTCTTGACCAACGCCAACGTCCAAACCACAGGTGGCCTAGATCTGATATCAAATTGGGTATTTGCTAACCTAGCTAGCCACTTGTATAACTCTCTATGGATTCCTCCAAAGAAAATCTTGTGCATATTAGTAAAGATATATCTTTCCAGCCAATCTTCTATACTAAGATTAGAGTTCTTGTTCTGGGCTTCAACGAAGTCCTTTTCTTGATCTTATATCAACTTATGAATCTTTGTCTTTGATGGAAACCACCTTGACATTCCCTCAAGAAGATTCATGTCCTGAGAATGGAACCATTTGTTGGCACAGGGGCAGACCCAGGGTTTAGCTCCAAGAGCACACCAACAAGCCCTAACTACTGGCACTTTCAGAAACACCTACAAAGCAAATGCAGTCTCACTCAAAGTAGCTATGGGGGGGTTGCAGGACATAGATGTCTACAACCAAAGGGAACACCAAGTGGATCTAATACAATAGAAATACAACATTTATATGTCACTTACTAGTTCAGATCTACTCCACAGAACTATCTATCAAATCTAACACAGTAATGCAATAACCGTATACCAAATGAAAAATAACAAAGCATCAATCACACACACAAAAAAATATATACGTGGTTCACCCTCTCTTTAGGGATACATCCACAAAACTGTGCTTTATAATATATTAAGATGAAGCATACAGTTCTTTTCTGCACTCTCAGCTAGCAGATCTTCTTTCTTCTCTTCCCTATCTCTCCCCTTCCTGCGCACCCAGCTGTAGGAATGACCTTCGCACCAAGATGAAGATATTACAATAGCATAAGGCTCTACACTCAACACTTCTCTCTCACACAATAATACTCACTCGATTACACAATAGTAATGAATCCTCAACCAACTTAGGACCAACAACACTAACAAAAACCCATCCCAGGTCCTTTAGACCTCTATTTATACATTACAATAGCTCACTGACAGCTTTAGGTCGAGACCTAAGTGTCAAAACCCTAGATACCAAAACCCTAGGTGCCTAAAACCCTAGGTCAACTTGACCCGTGTTTTCAGGGCTTCACCAACCTGTCTTTCCTTCCTTCTCGCACGGTGCTCCAAAGCATCCAAAGATAGATTTTTCCACTTGTTGAGTTTGCCATGATCCATCTTCCTTGCTGATCTGTCATCCTCGATCTCTACATCCAACGCCATGCTTTCTCTTACTTCGCTCCATCTTTTCTTCTCTTTTGCTTACTTCGACCCAGTAACAATCATTTTGTCTTCTGCACGGTTCACATTTTGCCTTTTCTTCCTTGATCTTCGCTTGCTTCCATAACTAAGGGCCAATAATGATATGGATTCTGTTGATGATTTCTCTTCCCCTATTCTGTTGTGTCTTTCAATGCTTGTATTTTTGTGACTAGTTGATTCCATGTGTCAATATGATTTCATCCAATGTTATGCATCTTCTTTGACTCATGTCTTATGTATCTGATAAATATCTCATGAATCTGTTATCACTCTGTAATTTCCCTTTGTTGCGGGAGGGAAACCACGGAGGTAACCATAAACCAAATTGAGGCTGGAAGCTAGCTCTTCCAACCCAGAGAGGGATATCTCTTTCAAATCAATCACTGAAAGGATTGATTTTATATTTTTTTCAAAGGCTAGATCTTTGGTTTAAAGTGAATTTAAAGAGGTGGTGGTAGAGCATATGGAAGGTCCATTGGGAAATGGAGTCATGAATGAGAGATCAATGATAATGTGATGGGAACTTGGTTAATTGAAAGATAACTACTCAAAGGAAATATAGAAAAATCCTCTTTACACAATTAAATGTCGCTGTATATGAAAATTACAGAGAAAACAAATATCCCCTTAGGGCATCTATCAAGGATGAATCCTAATGAAATTACAATAGAAACAAAGTTGAAAATATATGCAACAAGGCACCAGTTTCAGATGAATTTTGATACATATACCTCAATGCAAATTAAAAAGAAAATACTAACATGAACTAACTAATACAATAATAACACATAAACAATAAAAAACAAGCATAAAGAAGAAATAGTCACATGTATCTCTGATGCCAACTTTTAGGTACTTCTGGTCCAAAATTCCATTAATCTCAAAAAATAGTTCACAAGATGCACACAATAATCTCTTCCTCATACAATTTCCAACCTTGAGCTGATGTAACTCCATAAAATATATAAAAAAAGTCTCCTCCTATCCTCCTAAATTCGAATTCAACAACTTGTCTAAGTTAAGCTACAATTACACATATTTTGGCGTCAAAATCTAAACAAACTATTAAAAACAAGGAGTCAAACTTGACTCATTTATTACATCATAACCACTTGACAAAAAGGTGTTTGAATCCATGATATGGTGATATTTGACCTTGGTTCTTGTTGAAAATGAATTGGCACCTCTATTGACTAGTTCGTGCTGATCTAGACACATTATGGATGCTATGTCATAGTTGTGCAACAAGGTTTCTGCGCAACAGTAACCTACAGGAAATCTAGCTTGGAGAAATTCTATAAAATAGGCCTCAAAGACCATTTCATATATTGTAAGTCATGATAGAGGTGAAAAACTTGAGAGAGATTTTTTTTACTGGGTCTGTTTTTGCCAAAAACCTCTTTGGGTTTTCAAAAAATATTCTTCAAATTCTCAAAATATGCACCTAAAGATGATAACTAAAACAAGAAATAATTAAATGCTTAAATATGGAAAAATAGGATGTAAAGATTCTTTCAAATTTCTCAAAATATGACACATGTTTCAAATATGAGAGAGGTTATTGTTATTGGGTATGTTCTTGAAAACAAACTCTCTGGGAGTTTCAAAAGTCCTCTCCAGTTGTCCAGAAAGAGATCTTGAAGTTAACCACAAAAACAATCATTTGCGCAACGTGCCTTGCAGCCTGTGCACATTGTGATTGAAATTGATGTTTTTACAAGTGTAGATTGGTGGGATTGATGTTGAATGGATTTAGAATACAAAATTAACTTATTTTGAACCCAAAAACCAAATAAAACCTTCCTCAATACTCATTAAATGCACAAGTGGATGCTTTGACAGTTGCACAACATGTTTGCGCAACAAATATCTTTTTGAGTTCTTATTCACCTTTTTGAATCTTGATTGATGATTGAAAAATGATGACTGATAGATTCATGCTGATGATGATGATAGTTATCTCTGAGACTACTCAATTGGCCTTTCAAAACATCATTTTCTTCCATTCGTTCTCAAAACCCTAATATGCCTCAAAATTGCAAAATGGAAGATAAATGACAACTGAATGAAAACATGCTTAAACTGATGCAATTATGGTGATTATTTCATCATCATCCAATATATCAGACCTCCAAATCAAAATGACAAGATAGAACCTCATTGTGCTGCCCAAAAATAAGACTAAGATCGTTGCGCAAAAAGTTTGTTGCACAACTATATCCTTCATAATTTGCGCAGCATGTTGCGTAGTGAGGGATTTTTGAATCTTTGACCACCGTGACATATTTGAATCCAACTAATGCATGGTGAATGTTTTCTAATGAAATTTACTAGATATTGATGAGGGGAGTTAGAACTTCCGCAAAAACACCAAGAGGCCAAGGGATTTGACAAAGAGAAAAATTACATGTGATAACATCGGCTCCAATGGGGATGGTGTCCTCCTTGCGAGGAGACAAAGAACCATAAGACTGATTCCTGATCTATTGGGATGCTCCAAACTCTTTCATAAAACCTTCAACCTTTACAACTAAAACCAAACTAGAAACCCAAACTGAAAGTACTGCATACTGTTGAAACTGAAAAGAATTACTATTGCAAACTGAAAGAACATATGATGAAAACCAAATTGTACAATGCTGAAAAAGATGATCAAACTGAGAGATTATTCATAATCAAACCAACCTACTCTAAGTTAATGACACATCTGCACAATCAAGTGATGAAAAAATTCCAATGCAGCCAATCAAACAATTGGTTGTTCGATTTCCCTCGGCTCACACTTTTCTTGAGCAGACAGTAAAACGTAGAAAACAAAAAATCAAACTCCAATATAAATCCAAATCCTATACTAACGGAAAAAACATGATCTACCTTCATAGATGATTCTAACAAGTTGGAAAAAGAATATCCAAAGGCATGAATGGATACCTTTCTTTGATGATCCTCAAATAAACAAACATATTATTCATTTATAGTCGCTGGTACTTGTTCTATTTTATCCATATCCATCTCACTTTCAAAATGAAAGGAAGCCATCTGTTCATATTTCTCATCCTCCCCGACAGGAAAAGGATTTGTATACTCTTGAAAATCTTCAAGTGAAACAACTACCTCATGTGTTTGGGAACAATTAGAAAATGTTGTTTCATGTTCCTCAACAAAAAAATCATTTTGGATTTTAAAAATTTCAAGAAAAATAGTTTCCTGAGGGTCTATGTCATGTGTTGGTTTACTGATTAAGTTTTATGTACATACAACTTCAGAAACTTCATTTTGATAAAATTGCTCTTCAAATAAAATTTCAGAAAATGAATAATTTTTAAGACAATTTGAAATTTCATCCTCACAAAAATACTGGCAAGGTTATTTCATATTTACATCACACCCAGGGGACACAATAAGAAATTCGACATCAAGATCACATTCTACTTCATTTTCAGCTAAGGGAGAAACCTCTTTCTGTTGGAAATTTTCATGAACATCTTGAAAATTAGACTCTAACATTTCTTCATGATGTTGAAAATGTTTTTCATGAAGAGCCTCTAATATTTCCTCATCCATGAACTTATCATCTTCATAAAATCTTTCAAGATGTTGAATAAAACTTTCAACATGCTCACAACAATTTTGAACCAGTGATAACGACAGATAGGTTTCTTTTTTATTTCTCAAAAATTATTAAATTAAAATCTTTAAGGGAGTACAAGAAACCAAGTGGAAAACCTTCATACCATAATTGTGCATTTCCCTCCAAGAATACCATGAACATTTTCATTAAATAATCCTCAGGCAATTTAACCCCAAGTCTACATACATGCACGTGAAATCTAACCAAATGAATAGTCACATCATCACCCTTTTGATATTTGAACCTTGGGAGATAGGTTTTCCAATCTACACTAGGCATTCGATTTGGAAAACCTGGAATATGTGAGCAATGCATAGGAACATACCTTGCATACGTGAAACTCATATTGAGACAGTGTAGTCGCTGGTGAAACTTTAAACTTTTGGATTCTTCAAGGTTGGAGTCACCAGGTGAAAAGTACACAACCTTCTTGTGTCTGACCATTGTTCACCATCAACAATCATCTCTAGTATTTGTCGTTTCTCCCAGGGAATATTTCTCATTCGTCCCCGACAATGGCGCCAAAATTTTATCACTTCGTAATTTCCCTTGGCTACGAGAGGGAAACCACAGAGGCAACCACAAACCAACTTGATGTTAGAAGCTAGCCCTTCCAAACCAGAGAGGTCTCTCTCTTTCAAATCAATCACTGAAAGGATTGATTTGATATTTCATTCAAAGGCTATATCTTTGGTTTAAAGTGAATTTAAAGAGGTGGTGGCAGAGCATATGGAAGGTCCATTGGGAAATGGAGTCATGAATGAGAGATCAATGATAATGTGATGGGAAATTGGTTAATTGAAAGATAACTACTTAGAGGAAAGATAAAAAACTCCTCTTTATACAATTAAATGTCATTGTATATGAAAATTACAGAGAAAACAAATAACCCCTTAGGGCATCTATCAAGGATGAATCCCAAGGAAATTACAACAAAAAACATAGTTGAAAATATATGCAACAGAGCACTAGTTTCAAATGAATTTTGATACATATACTTCACTGAACAATAAAAAAGAAAATACTAACATGAACTAACTGAGAGAATAAGAACACATAAATAGTAGAAAACAAGCATAAAGAGGAAATAATCAAATGTATCTCTGATGTCAACTTTCAGGTACTTCTGGTCCAAAATTCCATTAATCTCAGAAAATTGTTCAGAACATGCACACAATAATATATTCCTCACACACTTCCCAACCTTGAGTTGATGTAGCTCCATAAAATATATACAAAAATTATCCTCCTATCCTTCTAAATTCTAATTCAACAACTTGTCTAAGTTAAGCTATAGTTACATGTATTTTGGCATCACAATCTAAACAAACTACTAAAAACAAGGAATCAAACTTGACTCATTTATTACATTATAACCACTTGAAAAAAAAGATGTTTGAATCCCTGATATGGTGATATTTGACCTTGGTGCTCATTGAATATGACTTGGTGCCTCTACTGATATTTCCATGTTGATATGGACACATTCTAGATGCTCTGTCACAATTGCGCATCAAGGTTGCTGCGCAATAGTAACCTACAAGAAATTTGGCTTGGAGAAAATATGGAAAATAGGCCTCAAATTTCATTGCATATATTCCAAACCATGATAGTTGTGCAAAAATGAGAGATTTTTTTGTTATTAGGTATTTTCTTGACAAAACCCTCTTTGGGTTTTCAAAAATTCCTCTTCAACTTCTCATAATATGCGCCCAAAGATGATGACTAAAACAAGAAATCATTAAATGCTTAAATCTGAAAAAATAGGCTATAAATATTCATTCAAATATCCCAAACTATGACACCTATTGAAAATATGAGAGGATTTTTTAATCGTGTACGCTATTGACCAAAACATCTCTATGTTTTTCAAAAATCCTCCGTAGTTGTTCAAAAAACGATCTTGAAGTTGACCACAAAAACAGTCATTTGCGCATCGTGCTCTGAAGCCCATGCACAACGTGATTGAAATTGAGGGTTTTGCAAGGGAATATTGGTGGGATTCATGTTGAAGGGATTTATCATAAAAAATTAACTTATTTTGCAAACAAAAACCAAATAAAACCTTCCTCAATAATCATTAAATACACACGTGGATGTTTTGACAATTGTGCAACGAATGTCTTTTGAGTTCTTCTTCACCTTTTTGAATCTTGATTGATGATTAAAAAATGTTTATTGATAGATTCATGCTCATAATGATGATAGTTATCTCTGAGAACACTACATTGGTATTTCAAAACATCATTTTCTTCCATTCGTCCTCAAAACCCTAATATGCCTCAAAATTGCAAAATGGAAGCCAAATGACAACTGAAAGAAAACCTACTTAAACTGATGCAATTATGTTGATTCTTTCATCAACATACAATATATCAGACCTCCAAATCAAAATGACAAGATAGAACCTCATTGTGCTGCCCAAAAATAAGACTAAGACATTTGCGTAGCAAGTTCGTCGCACAACTGTATCCTTAAGAATTTGCGTAGCAAGTTGCACAGTGAGGGATTTTTGACTCTTTGACCACCTTTTTTACTCCAACTAATGCATGGTGAATGTTTGCTAATGAAATTTACTAGATCTTGATGAGGGGAGTTAGAACTGTTGCAAAAACACCAAGAGGCCAAGGGATCTGACAAAGAGAAAATTTGCATGTGATAACATAATCCATGTCATAACAATTATCCATGACTCTTCTATGATGTTGACCCATCTGTTGAAACTGTTCACAAGATATTCCTTACTTCTCAAACTATCTTCTCAATATTAAATCATACTTTACATGTTTGCAACAATTTGTACTGAATATGTCTCTGGATATGTCCTTGTTTGAATACATGCCTGAAATCCTCTATACAATCATGAATCTTTTCCTAAAAAGTGTTCCATTGAAATTATTCGTAATTGTCAACTAATACATGTATGTGAATGTGTTTCAAAATATGCTCCTCAAACAATCAAACTATCACAAGAATTTTTTCACTTCTGTCATCAAACCACTCTGAAATTTCCTTTCCAAAATCTGTAGACTTCAGACTACTCAAAAGATAGTTCTTTGACCTGTAGAGTTGTTTCTTAGACTCCCCCTCTTCAATATTCATATTTATGGGAGTATCCAAGCCATATGGATCATAAATGTGGAGGAAGCTTCCATAAAGTGGAGTAATCTTCTTCTTCTATCATCTGAATTCTGACATCTTCCTTTCATCCTCTTCCTAGATTCTGACATCTTCCTCTTTTAGTGTAGATTCATCATGATCTTGTGCTGCTGCAAATCTTGTGAGTACAATATCTGGGACTTGGTTTTAATTCAATTGTTCTTCTTGTTTTTCATTTCTTCTTCAAACCTTCCTGTATCGGACATCTTCATTTTTTCCTGTAGATTTGTCCTAATCTTGTATTACTGCAAATATTGAGAGTATGACTTATGGGCATTTTTCATTCATATGTTCTTCCTTTACATGTTCTTGTTTTCTTTTCCATATATTATTATATATGATATAAGTGTTCTCTTTCATAGAAATATCCATCGTGCTTCTACATTCATGATCTATGTGCCCATAGTTGTGGCATTTGTAACATTTAATATTGTGGGGCCACATAAACATCTCTTCTGTATGCTTTGCAATCTACATCTTTATGTCCAAATTTAGCACATGTAAAACAATGACCATAAAAGAAATTTTGATACCTGGAAGTGAATGATATTCTTTGTGATTTATTCCTTCTGAATTCATGTCCTTGTTAATCACTATCTTCTCTTCTGTTGTTTCCTTCACAATGATTGAAACTTCTTTGATACTTGAAAGTGGAGGGTCTTCTTTGATATCCATCTCTTATGTAATCTTCTTCTTGAGTTTTCTTAATTTTTAGATTGTTCTCCTTTGAGGGCTTGCATTCTTCCTTCTTTATAGAGCCTATTCTAATGTCTGCATAACTCTTAGCCTTCTCTTCATTCTTCCTTTCTAGTAACCTGTAACATTTTTCTTCGACTTTCTTTACTGATGATGTGGATATTTCTCTCTCTTCAGTTTTCTTGATGATACTGACAAATATAACTCTTAATGTGACAAATTCTTCTTCAAGCTTCTCACAATATTCTTCTTTCTTCATCATCTATATCTTCATGACTTCTTGTTGATTAAGGTTGGTTGTCATTGATGTTAACCCTTGAAGAAAGCCCCGTAGCACAAAGGTTGGGTAATGGAACTAAGATTGTTTGATGTAAATATGACTCATTATTGTCATGTCATGGTTGATAATAAGTAGAAATGGATGAACTCCAAAGTGGCCCCCTTATGGTGAAATCCCTCACGGGAAGATGCTTTGCGGATTGAGTTATCCTAGAAGTATGGTTAGAGAACCCATGATTATTTGTGGAATAATGAGATGAACACCAGTGAATTTTTCAGTGAAACTATCCTATATGGATATTTATTTTCATTCCATTTCTGGTGGTATGTGGAACGTCACATAACTCCTCACGGTTAGAGAGTTATGGCCATGAGAAGTTGGAGAACCCAGGTTTGGGTAATGGACCCAAGTTTGTTT
>JZKD02S1672685.1:101659-156330 GCA_000966675.3 Picea glauca | reverse complement strand
GGGGGGGGGTCTGGAATCGCAGGCGCAACTCTCCAACAGTTCAGACTAGCACGCCCGGATCAATGGTGATGAATACCATTCCGGACCCCCCCCGCCTTTCTACCTTTAAGCGGAGGGGGGGGGTCCGGAATTTCATATGCAGCTTTCCGACGGCCATGATCGAGGCACCCAGATCAACGGTGCTCATGCAACCCCGCCCTTCTCAGCTGCCTGGTGCTCAACCAGCGTGGGCCCTCCTCCCGTCATTTCATCCTCCCTTCCGCTTTTCCCCTGCTACCGTGTGTCATCCATTCACCTCCCCTCTTTGGTCCACGCAGTCTTACCTTCTTCTCACCACCCACTCGTTCCCTGCCACGTGTCCCGTTCCTTCATACGTCAGCCTCTCACCCGGAGGCGAGTTCATTCCTTCCGTCTTCCTCCCTTTCATCTGTTGTCTTCCGCCACGAATCGTCCTCCGTCAACCTTCTCTCATCTCGTCACGTCTTCCACGCCCTTATAGACCGACACCACCATCCTTGTCATATGCCTCATCCTCCGAGCTGGCCTCCATACCTATTCGCCGCAACCAGTCTGTTATTCCATGTGGCATCGCGAGAAGTCTTCCGTAGCCCTAAATGCTGAGTTGGACGAGCCTTTCTCAATCCCAAGAAGCAATTATTGAAGCAGTTGGTGGTGGTTAGATATCACCTCCGCCTTAATGGGAGAGCACGACCGTGAATTTAAGGAACGTCGATTCGCCGTTGGAAATGTGAAGCAATTAAGCTTGCATCTGACATAAGTTGCACGATCTTTCAGATGTTGACTGTCAGAAGCCATGCAGACGCAAAGCTTTCAATGCATTTTCTTGGTTCCACTGCTATTATTGTTTTGAGTATATGTAGGCATTTTGCCATTTTTGTATCTATCAATGGTAGAGCTAAGCTCCCAACTGTAAAGTTTCAGCGACATTCTAGTTTCCTGGTTATGCCTCTGTGTTTGAGACTTCTTGGTTTATGACAAACAGTTCTCCCTTTTCCATCTTTGTTTCATCTCATGCCGGAGTGTTCACAGTTGAATGATTCACGTGGATTGTTGCAGTTATGCTATGATAAAGGATTTCTCGTGGCATTTTTGTACTCTCTGGTTCTTTGTGTTTGAATGTAAAAGGGTTTTGCGTTTGAATACATTCTTCTCCAGTCTGTGATGGACCTGATGTTTATTATAGACCACTGCACCCTTCTTGCATAAGTCTTCCACCTACTCGCTCTTTACTATGACCCACTGTTTGGAGTTTATCAAGACCTCACTCGTTCATGCATGCCAAACTAATGGGCGTCAGGCTCTGCTCCTGCAAGCAATCCAGGAGTGACTTTCGTCGCCAACACAACCTTGATAGTATTTTCCATGATACACCAAAATAAATTGGTTCAACAGAGCACTAATTGATCTGTTGCAGGAGGTGGAACTATCATGTATTAAGTGGGAAAAATAGGAATATTGCACAACAAGATAATCTACAATGCAAACATAAATGAACCCCACCTACTAGCACACCATAATTTACATGAGAGCCACACGACCATTGAAGAAGTCATGGAAGTGGTTGAGGAAAAATTAATGACTGATGGCAATTAGTCTACACAAAAGAAGAGTTGATTGAACAACTGAAAGATTCTACCACGGAACCACCCTAAGACTAGAAACTGGTAGATGATGGATGGTGTTTGTAGGATGCCCTGAGAGGTTCTGAGGGATGGAAAAAAACATAAAGAGAATAGAGAAACTGCAGAGAACACATGAATAATAGAGAGACACAACAACAAATAGAAGAGAAAAAGTCGAATAAGGGAGAACAACGTGAATAATATCAATGTGTCGATTGAGGAAGAGAAGGGAGAAGATGAGCTTTTAGAAGGAAAATTCGATATCTTTTTTGATTCGTTATCGATCAGCCTGAGCAGAGAAGACCCAGATCCATGAATTGGAGCTTTAGAGGGTTGTATCTTGGTGCTTACTAAACAAAAACTGACACTGTCAAGGGGAGGTCACCGAGGAATTGTTAAGCAGAGAAGGGACTCCCTTGTGTAGAGGAAATCCAGTTGAGAAGCCACTTGATAAAATGTGGAGACCCAAGCTCAGTGCAAGGTGTAAACTTCTACTGTATTAGAGGGGGAAGGAGAACAACCTTCCTAGATCATAACAATCTCATAACCCTACTGATTCGGTTTCCTTGGTGGTATCATGGCTTGGCACAATGGTGGCATGCTATAAAAAGTCACTCTACAACAAGGCCTAAGGTCAGGAGGAAAGGCGTCCTCTCTCAGTCAGTCGGATTTGACTAGTTCCTTGATAGATAAGTGCTCACATGCTTTGAATCTGTTTATGACTGATATATTTATATGTGTATGAAATTATTTGCATTCATGATCATTTCACATGTATGAGCCTATAGTTGGATTTCTGAATGTTAGGATGAATACATAATGCAATCCCTTAGCTGCTAAACTGATGTCAATTCGACCGTTCCATTTCCTAGGTGAAAATCCTATGATTCATGCCTGATTCCTTATAAGTATTTATGGCCTTCAATGGTGTTGAATGGTACAGACCCCTAGGAAGAATTGAAACGAGGTCATGTAAAATTCAAAATTTATCTAAGTCCCCAAGCGGTCTAATTGTCTTTCGTTAAAAATCCAATGTTAAAATGTGAAGGGATCATAACTTTTGATCTCATAGATCGGGAGATATCGACCGTTCTTAGGCATAGTGTATTGTCTAGAAGAACCATGTGACAAGACCAACACAAGCTTTGACGACACTAAAACCTTGAGCACTAATAAGTACCATCGATTTAGACATTAGTATGTCAGGAGAAACCTTTATTGTTGATCTCAAATCCCTACCTTTTTCTTAGGTGAAAATTGGGGAGATGATGTCATGGTGGCACCTCAATGACGAGTTCAGCCACCTCGACACCCCATGTGTCATGGAGAGGGACAAGTGTCCCTCTATGGCTGGCCATTGGAGCATGAGTGGGTCCTATTATGCTAGGGAGTCCCCTTTTTCCCTTCATGCACATTTGCGACTGTCATATCACTTGGGGACTACCCCAAGAAGCCTGGACTATAAGATCACAATGTATCATCATCAGAAGCAGGGTGAGTGCAAACCCAAGAGAAAGCTAAAGCACCGACGATACCCTCATTAACGATGCAATGAGGACCATTGATCTCCCAACAAGGAGGAGAGACCTCATTCATCGATCACCCATGAGATTTGTTCAAAGGGAAAGAAAATACAATGATGTCACATGATGATGTGGCATGCCTGCAAGGTAGTCAGAATGTCCAGTATGACAAGTTTCAGCTGGTCATTGGCTTAAAATAGTTAGAGAAGAGAGAGGGAATGATAGTCATTGGCCTCATCGGATATTGGATGGGGGAATTTGGATCGTTGATCCAGACGTGTCGTCATTGGATGAGAGGGAGGTTGGCATGGTTACATTTGATAAAGTATTTTCGATGACAAAGGAATTTGCTTCCAACGATAATTATCGATCTCGATGGGCTTCATCTATAAACTATGAGGATTGTCGATATAGGGGTGTTAACCCCTGCACAAAGATATTTTGTCTCGGGAAAGTGTACATTATAGCATCATCATCATAGGTCGATGATTAAGGTCGATTATGTGGGATATTGAATCCCAATGAAGACAAGAGGTGGGTCAAAAGTTTGGACAAGAGACCCAACGTGTCATCGTTACATGGTTGGAATGAACAATGAATAACCGCATGGACACCATGTGGGGTTGATATGAAAAATGGCTAATGAAGGCCCAAGAATCTTTAGGAAGCCACACATTTTGACCCCAAGATCGGATTTGGGAGTGGCTACAACCATTGGAGAACTTTCGATGAGAAGAAGATAATAATATGATCCAAACAATATTTAGAGGATTGAGGAGAAGAGAAATGTTAATTCCACATCTCCTTAAAGGTTAGGAAGGGGGTCAAGTGTGTTACAAAGTTGTATCAGAGATGAGTTCAAACTATTGGATTGAATGGGTCGCCAAGGCTGCTTAAGACTATTAAAAATGAACTTTAATGTTGTCTGGAATGCATGTATTTAAAGTACCAACATAAAATGTTAACGATGTTGTTGTTTCAACACGTATGACGAATAAAAGTGAATGGTGCAGTGCAATATGGATGACACCTCACACATAAGAGACAAAGAGTATGATGGTTGAAGGGACATAGAAACCCCTCCAGATTTGATGGCCACTGTAACAAGTTTAAAGGAAGATAATTAGAGGCTTATGAGAGGCCTTTTTGAGTAGGCATAGATAAATGTGGTCATATTGTAGAGCCTATCTAAAATTAAAAAACATTTGTAGCAAGGCCCTATAAATGTTGAACTTCATAAGTTGGAGAGGATGAAAACCCCTTCGGATGCTCAAGAGTGTGGATTGATTCAGATGAAAACCCCACAAAGTAATCTATTTGGAAGACAACTTTAGTAGGACAACCTAATAGTGACACAGAGTCCATCCATCTTAAGAAGAAAAAGAGAAATAAGTCTCAACGTTTTCTGACTGGAGAATTCAATAAAACAAATTCACCTTCCTTTGATGGAGAGATAAAGAAAGGAGAAGAATACGAAGCATGGTTGTTTTTCTTGAAAAAGTACTTTCGAGTACATAACTACTCTAACAACACCAAGGACAAGATAGAAATATTCAACCTAAATGGAGGAGCTTCCATTTGGTGGGAAGATCTCAAGGAAATTAAAATACTAAAAGAGAGCAAATTGACATGGAAACATTTTGAGAAATACTTTTATAAATCCTATCTATCTAAAAATTCTTATGATGATAAGATAAAATAATTTCATGAGCTTAAGTTGGGACAACTTACCTTGGATGCATATGCAAAGAGATTTATGGAATTGTTGAGGTATGTTCCATACCTTAAGGATGAGAAGGTGAGAATCCAATGTTTTCTTAGTGGATTACCACAATCCTACTAAGACCGAATTGAGTTTGACAAACCCAAGACATTGGAGGACATCGCCCAAAAATCCAAATGTTGTTACGATCAGTCTAAGCATAAGAATGAGTCATAAGATTGGAAAAATAAGGATAAGAGTGGAATCCAAAAGAATGTATTCAAGTCCTTTCCTTGCAAGAATTTTTGGAAGGATGCACATTCGGTTCATCTAAACAGAAGTGAGCATTAGAAAAAAAATTCATCTCAAGGTAGAAACAAACTAGCAAAGAAAGTAAGGGAAATAGAAAAAGATCCCAAGAAAGGACCCTTGTAGTGTTGGGGTTGTGGGGAGCCACATGTGTTGAGGGATTGTCCCCACCGATAGCAGGAAAATATAAGAGTGTATAATGTACAGGAGGAAACTACAGTCAACAATGTAGCTAGGAGTGTGCCGAGAATTTATGCAGTGGTGGAGAACCAACAAGAAGACCACCAAGCCTTTCTGGTGGAACTAAAAGGTATTATCACTGAATAATTAATCTATTTTTTAATTGACCCATGATCTAATCTTAGTTATATTTCACCTCGAGTGGTGGAAATCTGTTCATTACAAAGGAAGAAGCATACCAATGTGTGGTTATTACAGTTAGCCACTAGAACAAAGAGGAAGATGACATAGGTAGTTGAAGCTTGTCCAATTAGGATGAGTGGATTTCAGACCCAAGAGGTTTTGAACATCCTACCCCTTGGTTCATATGACGTGTTGTTGGGAATGGATTGATTGGCCGCCCATAAAGTAAAATTAAATTGTTACATGAGAATATATTAGAGTGTGAATATGAGAGGGACAACACAAAAATCTTGCAAGGCATTTAAAATCCGGTCTCTGTGAGGAAAATAATAGTGTTGCGGCTTAAGAAATTTAGTAGAAAAGTGTGTCCCTTGTATGATATACAAATATTAATCTCAGCAGAAGGAAAGGAGTTGAGGTCTGAAGACCACTTAGTGTTGTGGGAGTACAGAGATGTATTTCCTGAGGAGGTCCCCGAATTACCTCCTAAGAGAGACCAACATTTTTCAATTGAACTTGTGCCTAGAGTAGTGCCAACATCAAAAGTGCCTTACAGGATGAGCACACCAAAATTGGTAGAACTAAAAATGAAGTTGAAAGAAATGATGGATAAGGGCTACATCAGACAGAGTGTATCTCCATGGGGAGAACCAACTCTGTTTGTAAAGAAGAAAGATGGTACCCTAAGACTATGGATTGATTACATGAAGCTGAACAAGATGACCATAAAAAACAATTACCCTCTTCCTATAATAAATGATCTCTTTGATCAACTTAGAGGGGATACATTATTTTCAAAGATAGAATTGAGGTTGGGTTATCATCAAGTCAGGATTAAAGACAAGGATATCTACAAGACATCCTTCAGAACAAGATATGGGCACTATGAGTTTGTTGTGGTGTCATTCGGGCTTATAAATTCCCCATCTACATTCATGTGTTTGATGAACAGTCTACTCAACAAGTATTTAGACAAGTTTGTATTGGTATTTGTGGATGAAATTTTGTTGTATTCTAAGAACTGGGAGGAGCATGAAGAAAACCTGAAAACGGTGTTACAGGTGTTAAGAGAACAACAATTGTATGCCAAGTTCAACAAGTGTGATTTATTTAAGAAGAAAATACAATATTTGGGCCATGTAATCTTAGCCGAAGGAGTAGTAGTAGACCCTACAAAGATTAAGGAAATTATGGATTGGCCTTCCCTTAGAAATGTGACAGAAGTAAGATCCTTCATGGGATTGGATAAATATTACATGATTTTCATCAAGGGATTTTCCAAGATTGGTAATCTTATTACCTCACTACAAAGGAAGGGGAATAAGTTTGTGTGGTTACTAGAGTGTGAAAGTAGATTTCGGTAACTGAAGAAACTACTAACTAATTCCCATGTGTTAAATATTGCAGACCCATAAAAATACCTTTTTGTTTTCACATATGCTTGCAAAGAAGGATTCGAGGGAGTTCTCATGCAATATGGGCAAGTGGTTTGTTATGAATCATGAAAAATGAACGGACATGAGAAAAAATATGTTACCCATGACCTAGAACTCGCAGCGATTGTGCACGCACTGAAAATGTGGAGACATTACCTACTCGGGAGGAGTTTTACCCTCATGACCGATCATTGTGGTCTAAAGTTTTTATTTGACTAGCCAAATGCTAGACAAACTAGGTGGATGGTGTTGATTAATGAATTTGATTTCAAAATCAAGCACATAAAAGGGAAATAGAATAAAGTAGTTGATGCACTCATTCGAAGTGTATAGACCATACAATTAGTAGCAACAAGTGTATGAGGTTCTAATATTCAATAGAGGATTAAAACCCTCTTACAGGAAGACGAGTTCTTCAACCAATTGAAGGAAATATTGCAACATGAATCTAAGGAAAGGAAGTACGAAGGATATCATCTAAGGACCAATGATATATTGTTATAGCAAGATTTGCCTCACCCTATGCAATCTTGCACATAAGGCCTTTTTCCATTTCCCTATGCATACTTTTCATCCCTTTTTGCAAATACCAGAGCTAAAAATACATTTATTCCACATATACGCACCTTGCCTACTATACAACATGTGTATATGCAAGTTGCACCACTACAGCCCGCGCACATCAGGATTTGTGCCCAAAAATGAAAAATGGTGCCAGGTTTCCATGTCACGACAGGAGATCAATGATCCCTGGCCTTCCATATGCTGGAAACATTCCAAATCGACCCTTTAGTTCCATTTGAAGGCTATAAATGGGCCAATTCCGAGCTATGGAAAAGAGGAGAAAGAATTCAACTTTGAGAGAAAAGTTAGCATGGAGAAATTATTCACTTCACATTGAGTCTGCATCCCTTTGTCCTTTAAGTCTGAACATAGTGTTCAAGCCCCAAGCTCTTCCATTATTGATTGAGAAATTCATTGTCTCTCTTCTATGAGATTTCCTTTGGTGGAGGATTGAAGTGGCGGAGGCTCAACTGGAAGAAACTTAGTTTCTCGGTTCCGAACCGCGCCGACACGGAAGTCTGTAACTTATTCACTTCTGCTGATCATATATTAATAGAAATACTCTTTTCCCGTCCAATTGATATCTTGGAAATATTTGAATTATTATTCCATGGGCATATTTGTTATGTATATTAATGGATTATTCTATTGAATGTGCTAACATCATCTATTATCACCATATTCTTTCTTTGTTTGGTTGTTTAGGACTAGTTGCAGGTATATTGCGTTGCGTCAAGTGCTCAACAATAGACTTCATCAAACATATGGACGCGGTAGGCCTTTTATCTTGTCTTTCTAGAATATTTGTTTATATAGCATACTTGAGAATAGAGTTGATTTCTATAGTCATTTCTGTCTGTTGTGGTTTTCCCCTAGCCATAGAGAGATTTTCCTCATAACAAAATTGGCGAACATCCTGGGGATTGAATCTTCTTTCTTGGGGTTTGCAGTGTTTTTTGTCCTTAGATTGCTCTCGTTTATATTGCATTTATTTTCATATCATTTATTGACAACCTCTGTTCACTATGGTTCTGAGTCTTTCAGCCTTCTCCTTTTCCTAGCTATTTTTTTGAAACATATACGCGGGTTTTTGCTTGAAAGTCACGTATATACGCATGTTTTCCTTCTGCAAGTTGCGTACATACGTGTTTTTCTCTTGAACAATCACATACATCAACCTCTTTTGCTTTTTTGCTGGGTTTGGTGGTTGCTAGGTAGGTTTTGATGATTGTTGAGTCTTCTTGGGTCTCTGTAGTGACTGTTAAGTGTCTGTGGGATGACAGGAAACCTATCTTTGGTTGAATTTTTGGGCAGAGTCTTTCTCATCATCTTTTAATTTTTTATTGTCCTTGTGCATTGGGTTGGGTGTTTTTATCCTTGGAATCCTACTTGAGTTGTCTTTTTTATACACAGTAGAGTCTTTATATATCAAGCTGTTGTTCAGTCCATGCATTTTCATTTTTCTTATATTGAAAATACAAAAATATTAGGCATTTTGCATTGATTGGCATTTTGATATTTTGAGTCTTTGTCATTTATCTTAGTGCATGTAAAGAAAGATTGCATTTTTATTCAGAATTGCAGAGTTGAAATTGAAAATTGCATTGTTTTAAGAAGCATATCATTCATTGAAAATTGAAGTTAGGACTTTGCATTGTATTCATATTTAATTTACTTGTTGAGTCATAACATCATGAGTTTCATCATCGCACCTTTTTGAATAAGCATGACCATTAAAATTAACACTATAATTTAAAATTGATAAGTAACAATTTTATTTTCTAGGGTGCACAAACTAGCTTAGGATTTAGTGCCTTGGAATAGGATTTTGTGAGTAAACTTCTCCAAGGGTATTAAATAAACATATGTGTCTGACTAAGGGAGTGGAGAAATCCATTGTATAATCAGTAATATCAGGAGGCTCTACTTACACCAGATTTAATCACGAGGTCGCACTGGGTTGGTTGAAGGGATATCCCCTCGATACCTTCTTAGTGTTAGAGATGTTTTTTGGAATCTATTCGTATCTGGAGATCTTTCTAGTTCCCTTACCTCCATGAGAGGCGATGCTTTCAAGGTTTCAGGATTTGCTACCCTACCCATACGATGGACCTGACTTCCGACTTCTCGCCTGTGCATCAATTATACAGTGGTTTCTTAGTTTCTTGACTTAGGTGCCACATAGGTTACTTGCAGGGGTTATTCTGCAGGTACCCTGGGTCAGATAAGGGTCGGACAACACATAGCCTTTATGGAGGATTACCTCTTCGGGGGGATTTGACCGAATGGTTTTTAAGCCCACGAGGGCCCTTATAACTAATTTTGTTACCTCCAATCTTTAACAGGGATTATCAGGCCTCTCTTGGGAGAGACATACCTTATTTAGGGAGGGAGGCCCATTTCAACCACATTATCTTGTCTGTATGCATATTGGTCATTTGATTATTTTTGATGTGATCTTTGATTACTAGTTGGCCTTAGGATTTTTTTTTATTTTTTATCTTGAGTCTTAATTCATCATGGAGTCGGACCAACGTCCCCGTCGGTACCGCTGCTTGTTATAATTACCACCAGATTTCAAGTCTTTGCCTTCTAAAAGGCGTAGAGTTATTAGACGTGGTACACACACCTCCACTTTTCATAATTTTGATTCTACAAGGATGAGTACTGAATTGAGTCATCAGAATACTGAGAGCCCTTCGACTCCCACACCTACTATAGTTAATGGCACCCCTTTGACTCCTACAACCACAATTGTTGTAGTGCCAGAGGCACCTATCTTCACTACTACCCATCCTATAGTGAATTCTTAATCTCTTTTCATGAACCCATTTGGGTCTCTTGGTCACTCACTGGGCTATAATGTTCAATCCATCCCTATGACCTCTAGTACTTTTTCCTATGCTGAATTTTGCTTCACAGTTTTCAAACTCCATCCCAGCTGTTGGACCTAATGCTAACATTGGACTTGGGGGCACAACTCCTCCATATACTCCATTCTTGTTTGGTGGTTCTGAGATCCCTCAAATGAATCCTACTATGGGAGGTATTCCCTCTTTTAACCTCGGGTCTAATCCTCTTGCTTCTGGGTGGAGCAACCAACCTGGCAGATAAGATTATGCTCAAGTTTTGTCCTATACCCTCACCTCCTCAGTGAAGATTTTGACCAACACGTTTGGCATGAAGAATCCACCTCTATCCTCCAGATTCACACTCGGAGGAGGTCATTTTCACACCTTGGGAAACCCCCAACCCGGAGCCACTCCGCCGAGGGGAAATTTTTATAATCCCCATCAGAACATTCCTACTGGAATGATGCCCAACCAACCTCTTATGAATCAACCTAGAGGAGGGTATTATAATCCAATACAGGGCCACGGGGCTTACTAGGACTCTGGATGGGCTACAATTCCCCAAACACAATCTTTTCAGGGATCTTGGGGCCAGACGTCGCAACCCCATGTCCCTTTTCTGGCCAACGCTTAATCTTCCAGACTTGTCTAAGTTGATGAATGAACCCGTGTGTCATGATACTACATGGCCCCCCATCCCCATCAAGCTTCCTTCAGACATTCCAAAGTTCAAGGGTAAGAATGGCGAGGATATTGATGATCACGTCACCACCTTTCACCCGTGGTGCTCTTCGAATTCCCTTAACGACGATTCCATTCGGTTAAGATTATTTCAATGAAACCTCATTGGGGTTGCTGCAAAATGGTATATTGAGCTACCTAGGGGGGTGTATGGGACCTTTAGTCAGATGGTGAAAGTCTTCCTCAACCACTTCCAATTTCTGGTTTGTTACGACGCTAGCCTAGAAAGTTTGTCGAATTTACTCCAGGACACAACCACTCATATCTCAGATCACATGTAGGAGTGGCATAGATGGAAGAGGTTGATTAAGACCTGCATACCCCCAACCTTTCTTTTAAAATGGTTCCTTAAGTATTTGTAGCCTCCTATCTCGAAGGACGTTGCTACATCTATGGTTACAACTGAGGAAGAAGCAATATTCAAATCCCAACAATTAGACCTTATATACGCTCAGTCTTGGATGTTATACCACATTCTTATGGATGCACCAAGGTCAACCTATGACCCTAGAAAAAATCTTGGACCTCATGCTAATGGAATCGTAGGCTTCGCCAATGTGAAATACATAGACTTGGTGGCAAGCCATTTGAAAGAGTTGTCTCTAAACCAGTCTGTAGGAGGGCCAACTTCGTCTGTGTCTTCCAATACCACTCAGTCAACAGATGTACATTCTGTAAAATTGTCGACCGACCCAAATGGTAACCAACAACCAAGTAGGAATAAGAAGAAAGGATGTAATAATAATAGTAAGGGTGGGAAGAATAATAATAAACCCAAGGACAATGGTAATAATGAGAAGACGAATAATAATGTTGGAGAGGGAAAGAAAGGAAGGCGTAAGGTGAAATTTTCCTGTAATCTTTGTACGAACGATCATCTTACTCATTTATGCCCCAAAATTGCAGAGGTTGAAAGGCTCTTATCTTTGCCACCTGTCATGTTGATGAATCCTTTCCCACATAACCAATACATGGCCTCGAGCTCCTCAAATGCCAGAAATGTGGACGGTGGGAGTCCAAACCCACTGTCACAAGACGGTGACCATTTGTGTATCAATATGGTCAATTATCAGGTTAATGTAGCCACTCGGTATCGCGATTAGAGTTCCTCATAGACTGTACCTAGTTTAGAATATCCTCCTCCTCCATTAGAGACAAATTTACAGATCGAAAAACCAGATCCACCGCATCGTATTTTGAAAGGAGTACTCAAGCACTCTACCCAAAATCCAAATGCTAGAGCTGCCCAAAATTACTCTATTGTTGAGGACCTAGGTCAAACCCCTTGTGCAATATCAGCTCTAGAGGTACTCCATACATGTCCTTCACAGAGGAATGCCTTGCTATTTGCGCTAGGAGCTCTAGACCCCAGTGGCTCGGAATTTATCAAGTTTGACATCACAGATCTAAAGCCTCGCTTTATTTACCATGTGGCATTCCAAATCCACGTGGGGTACTCAAAGTATACCATCAAACATGCAATTTTTTATGAAGGATTTGCTACATGTGTGATGTCCTTGATTTGTTGGAAAGATCTCATGTCTCTGACTCTTTCTCAATCTCCAACCATGTTGATTTCTTTTGATGGTCGTTCCTTCCACCCTCATGGTATTCTTCCTTCCTTTTCAGTCTAGTTAGGTGGGAAGATGGTAGAGGTGGATGTCGAGGTGGTTGATATGCCTCTCGATTGTAACTTGTTACTAGGATGCAATTGGACTTATGCTATGACTATCGTCGTATATTTTGTCTTCTGTACTCTTTGTTTTCCTCACGATGGGAAGATCGTGACGATCGACCAGTTATCCTTTACATATGGTAGCCCTAATGCATTTTTTGGACCGTCAATCCCTGTGGTCGAAAATTCTCAGCCAACAATTAAGAATATCAGTGTCGGAATGTAGTCATCCCTTATAGGTACCTTTGACTTCATGGAAACAATTCACCATGTTTACGCCACATCCAGTAGGCCCATTTCATCAGAGAGGTCTATTCCTTTCCACACTTTGTAATTCAACAATCCTTGGACCCTACCTTTCTCGACTGCATCTTGTGAGGGTCAGCCACATACTGACATTATATCACCAACCTCTGTTAGTCATGTTGAAGATGGATCGACAACCTTTGCTAGTCATCTTGAAGACCAACAACCAGGCACTGCGAGTGATGCTAGGGGCACAAGTCTAGTCATCAATAGTCACACTGCACATACATCACCAACCTATGCTAGTCACATTGGGGATTCATCACCAACCTCTGCCAGTCATGTTGGGGATTTTATACTAGCCTCCGCAAGCCATGCTGGGAGCATGTCACTAGCCACTGCAAGTCATGTTGGGGGCATTCATACGATTGAGAAGCCTAGACGTGTAAGATGTGAGCCCAAGTTTCTTTGTAGGCTTTGCAAAGGAGATCACCTTACTCATTTTTTCTCTGCTACTGCTGTGGTACAAGAAGCGTGGTCCTTTCCTGGGGACCCTTTAGGTTCTGAGTCATCTTTGGCTTCCCAACCTTATTTGGTTGATACAGTATTCATAACGATGAAATCTTCAATTCACACCCCTCTTCCTTTAGGGGATGATGCATCCCTTGACCTTGTTGTCTCACATCCTATTCAACAAGTGGTCGTGTCGATGCAATCTTCAACCGACACCACTCCTATTTTTGGGGGTGATGCATCTTTTGACCTTGTTGTCTTGCATCCTATTCAACCAACGGTTGAAGAAGTGGTCATGCCAATGCAATATTCGACTGATCCCACTCTTCTCTTGGAGAGTGACAAGCCTAAGGAAGTGACATTGCTGATGCAATCTTCGGTCAATCCCACTCTTCTTTTGGAGGGTGATGTGTCCTTCAATCATGTCCTTAGAATTTCTAGTTATGTACCTTATTCACTAGGGAGCATTCCACTCTCTTTGAGTATGCTCCCTCCAAGTTCTAGGGTGGTTTCCTTTGATTGGAATGATCTTGTAGAGCCTCGACTTCCTTCTTCTACACCCTTCCAGATCAGGGGAATTCTTCGATATACTATAGACAAGGTAACCTCTACAAGTATTTTATCCTCCTTGACTTGGAAAGCTTTGGGTTTTACCAACCTTGTGTCAGCTCTTCGTAAGTTGCTGACCTTTCATAGAAGTCTTGCACGGGGAACTTGGCCTCCCCCATTACATGCTGCTTAGAACAACATCCATGAGTATGATTTAAGCTCTTTTCTGACTCGACTAAAAAGAGAAAAGATTACCGAGTGAATTTGTCCCTTTCACACTCATCAATTGAACTTGAAAGGTCGTGAGTCTTAGTTAAGCTCTTTTCTGACTCATTTTCAAAAAGCGAAAATATTGCCGAGTGAAATTGTCTCTTTCACACTCGTAAATTGGACTTGAAAGGACGTCTATTTGTTACAAGTCTATCCCTTTTTCACACCAAGTAGACTAATATTATGAAAAAGGATATTTTTTGGCTTTAAGTTGTGATTGCATCTCATGCTCTTGCTTGCAATATTGAGCCTATAGTCAGTTCTTTCTTTGTGTTATAAACCGTTTGCCTCAACAGTTTTGCATCCTCAACCAAGCAGAGCCTCATTTATATCCTTCGCAATTTGGCACGCTATACCCAGGAGGGAACATTCCCCCGAGTGTCCATATCCTGCATGCATCTCCTTGCATTGAGCATAGGTATGTTACACTGCTGGAACTAGTTTTTCTTACTCGCGACACTCGTTTCCTCCTCTGTATCATAACATTCATTTGACTATGAAAACACAAAAAAAGATAGGTGGAAAGGGAGTATTATCTTATATTGGAAGCAATCATGTCACCTTTGAACATAGCACAAAGTTTTTGAGTCCACTTGTCATCATAATTTTGGGTTTAGCATGGCCTTAGGAGGTTGAGCTCATTACATATAGTTTTCTCCCCTAACTGGTTACTCTTCCAATCCCTATGGAGAGTTTAATTGATGCCTCCTGCATCTCATGGTTTCATCATTGAGTCTATGTTTTCGGAGTCTTCCATATGTCTCATGCTCTTGTTCAAAGCAATTCTATCAACCTGTGTTGGCCATTTATCAAAACTCTTGACTTTGAATGTTAGCCATACCCTCAGTTTGTCTCAAAATCACATGATGCACCCTGGTCCTAAATTTATCATTGGTAGGTAACCTTGAACCCAACAGTCAACATTTCATTATTGGTCGTTGACTGGGTGGTTTCCCTTATGTTCGATGACAATAAATCTATTCACACATTGGGATTCATGCAGTGTCTTGGATTCCATTAGCCTTATTGGTGGTTTCCTTACCTTTGTCAATAGTTTTCCTCATTGGATGATATTCAGAGGGTCCTTTGCGTGTATCGCTTGCACTTGGCACACGCGAAAGACACACAGGGTCGTTGGTTCATGAACATGTTCTTCATATGATTTCCTTCAAATCATGAAGCTCCTGCTTTGTACCTTGTGCTGAATGATGAGAGATTCCTTAATGCTCTCCTTTCAGCGGGTCTCCTTCCATCGAATTCAGCTCATCTATTCTGGAAATGAGACCTAGAGTCATATGAGTACCTTGAGGCTTGCAATCATTAGTGGCAGGTTTTGTCACCATCGACAATTGGGAATACATCAATGTCTCATGATCGATGGATTCTTAAAGTGTTCGACCCTGCCTCCTTTATTCACACTTGTAAGAATATACTAGGTGCCTTGATACCTACTTTCATCATCGGTAGGTTGTCTTGCATTTGTTAACGTTATACCTCAATGACCGATAATCAAACGATGTCTCATTGTGTTCGAACTCAAATCCTTTATTTACATGAGGTAGACTTGCACCTTTGGTGGATTATGTAGAAGACTTGAAGACATTAATATGTGGTCGCAGCTTTCCTGAGCTATTGCTTCCTTTTTCCTTTTCATTGGACCAATAACTATATGACTTCGGTGATCATGGGAGATCAGATTGTACTCCATTGTATACAGATATATTTAGATTGATTTTGAGACTGGTTCTACCAGGCCTTGTTCGTGACTATGACAGCCTTCGGCATGTAACCACATTTGTATTTTCCTATTCATGGCCACAAACAATTGTTTGGTATATTTTCACATGGATCTGCAGTGTAATTCAAATTGACATCCATGTATGAAAATTTAGTGCAGATTGTAATGAGAAACTAGTTCTTCTAGCTGGTTCCCCATCACTCCACTTTTGGGTTTTTATAATGTATTTCGGCCATCGTAGATACTCCTCTGACCTCACACATTAGGGGGCATATTTTATAGAAATATTTTCCTCACCCTATGCAATCTTGAACATAAGTCCTTTTCCATTTCCCTATGCATACTTTTCATCCCTTTTTGAAAATCCCAGAGCTAAAAATATATTTTTCCACATATACACACCTTGCCTACTATACATCATGCATATACGTAGGTTGCACCACTACAACCTGTGTACATTGAGATTTGTTCCCAAAAATGAAAAATGGTGTCGGGTTTCCATGTCATGACAAGAGATCAGTGATCCTTGGCCTTCCATATACTGAAAACGTTCCGACTTGACCCTTCAGTTCCATTTGAAGGATATAAATGGACCAATTCTGAGCTATGGAAAAGAGGAAAAATAATTCAACTTTGAGAGAAAAGTTAGCATGGAGAAATTTTTCACTTCACATTGAGTCTGCATCCCTTTGTCCTTTAAGTCTGAAAACAGTGTTCAGTCCCCAAGATCTTCACTTATTGATTTAGAACTTCATTGTCTCTCTTCTATGAGCTTGCCTTTGGTGGAGGATTGAAGTGGTGGAGGCCCATCTGGAAGGAACTTATTTTCTCGGTTCTGAATCATGACGAAACGAAAGCTTGTAACTTATTCATTTATGTTGAATCATATATTAATATAAATACTATTTTCCCGTCCAATTGATATCTTGTAAATATTTCAATTATTATTCCATGGGCGTATTTTTTATGTATATTAATAGATTATGCTATTGAATGTGCTAACATCATCTATTATCACCATATGCTTGCTTTGCTTGGTTGTTGAGGACTAGTTGCATGTATATTGCTTTGGGTCAAGTGCTCAATGGTGGACTTCATCGAACGTCTGGATGAGGTAGGCCTTTTATCTTGTCTTTATAGCATATTTTTTTATATAGCATACTTGAGAATAGATTTGATTTCTGCAGTCATTTCCATCTATTGTGGTTTTCCCCTAGCTATAGAGAGATATTACTCGTAACATATATTGATATACCATAACAAGATGTATGTTCCTAATTCAATAGAATTGAGGTGCTTGGTTATGGATGAATTCCATAAAAGGACATATGTGGGTCATCCTGGTTACCAGAAAATGATTACGACTGTTAGACAACTGTATTATTGGCCTTGAATGAAGTAATACATCATGCGTTATATTTCAAAATGTTTGGAGTGCTAACAGGTAAAATTCAAACATCGACACCCTATTATACTATTACAACCCATATATATACCATAATGGAAGTGGGAAGTGATTTCCATGGATTTTTATCACAGGTTTACCCAAGACGATCAAGAAACATGATGTAATCATGGTTGTGGTAGATTGTAACACCTTGATTTTGAGCCCTGTATTGAATAATGTATTTTGTTAATGAAAGGCCAGAGTGCCCAAACAATTAAAAGAGGCCAGTGTGCCTAGGAAATGTAATGTTTGATCATTATTAATAATAAATACATCACTGTCTTGTAGACAGACAAGGACAAGAGTTACAGGGGGCTATGATTCCATAAGAGAGGGGGCTTGAGGGGATAAGTATTTATTTTATATTTTATTTACCCATTTTTGGTTTTAATGGAGAACAACAGTTACATGAGCTTCTTGGGGGGAAGGCCAAGTGGTTCCTTAATTCCAATAAATACATAAACCCATATTTGGTTTGTGGTGGGGGGTTGCTTCTTCTTCACTCATTCACTCACTCACTCATTGTTCATTGTTCACACCTTTCATTTTTTTCTTGCTCCACTCATTCTTTCACCCACTCGTTGTCCCTCATTCGTGTTTTGGCTCAAGGAAAGGAAAATGAATAGTTGGAGAAGAGCCATTGTTTGGTTGGTTTTAAATAATGCTGGTGTATTCCAACGGTGAATGAAGGCTTGCATGTCTGAGATGATTTGGCATGTGTTCATTTTTTTATCACAGATACGAATCTTGAGAGTCCCAACATGGAAATTTTAGACCAGATGCACTGGAGCCCTGGAAGGAGATGGACAGCCTGAGAGACTGCATGGAAGAGAAGGGGGTCCATTCTATTGGGTTGTCCAGGATGGGTAGAAGAGAGACAATGTACTTTGGATTGTTGTGGGTGCTGAAAAAACTGTGAGAGCTTGAGTGCTGACTGGTTTGGGAAGCCGAGTGACACTCTAGAACCGTCCTTATGGATTTATAGCTCTGGCTTGGGGGTGAAATTATTGCTGAGACTTGGAACAAAAATGTCTATGGTTGGGTGGAACTTCCTTGGTCTGCAGCCATTTGGCAATTCATTTCAGGAAATATAAGTGCTCTTTGTTATGGTTTTATTTACTTGTGTATTTATTCCATTGCGTATTTATTTATCTATGAAATTCGTATCTATAATATGCATGCTTGTTGTTTGTTGTTATGCATGACATATGTTTCATTTCTTTAAGTTGTAGCATGAATATTTAACTCTCCATGTGAATATTTCATGCATTTTTATTCATTAGAAATTTGATCAAAATTTGAGATAAGCCCATAAGTGGGCTTGAAGTGGTGTGCCCGGCCTTTAGGTGTCTGGGTATTTTACAAATTGGTATCAGAGCTCTAGGTTGAAACACTGAACTGGTATGGGACGAAACTGTTGGACATGGTATTATGATTAAGACTAAATATGTCCTTGAAATCTTAAAGCTCAAGAGAGATAATGTTGCAGAGATCGCACAAAATCCAGAGCATCGTGCAGACAAAGATCCTTTGCAAAGGATCGTAGAATCGTGACCATTCCATTTTGAATTTGAGAGCAATCATCACTGTGGAATCAAGGAATTTTTTATCGTTATATTGGAAGGAAGATGAACGAGGACTGTTAAATAAAGGTGAAACCATAGGCTGGGAGAGATTAAGTCACTTCCATCAGATTGATCTTGTCGATCATCAACCGTTGATAGAAGCCGAGCAAGAGATGAAAAAATATGGAACTTTATCACTTTGACGATTCTGGGAGACAAGATGAAGAGTGAAAATGCCAAAGTCGTGAATTCCTACTGGTTGTCTGATCTGATAGGAGGCTCGAGTGAAATCTTAGTCGTTAGTCAGGGTCCTCCGACATTAACCACTTCGGGAAGTTTAAATCCGGGAGAATCAAACCCTTTTAGAACTGCTATATCCTGGAGTCTTAGAGCATGGAAGTCTCGAAGTCCCGTCAACCATTAGATTGAAGGAAGGAATTCATAATTAATGTCAACCATTGGATCTAGAAAGGGTGGAAGGATAACGAAGTTTTAGAGCTTCAAAACTTCACCACTTCGACGATTACTGGAGAATGGGAAAATCCCCAAAGTGTCGAAGCTACGAAGCGTAAAGCCATCGTCATGAAATCACGCAAGTCGTCAGATCTGGGGTAGAGAATGTGTATCATCCATTTGATGGATGATGTGTCATAGGCCACATGGAAGGGGTTCCATGTGGGGACACATGTTACCCATATTCAGTGCCTTTTGGACCCCAACTTGTTCATTTTTTAGTGACATGTGGCACGCATGCCATGGGTACACGTCACAATAGGTGACATATGTTAGCACTTTGTAATTTTTTTTTGGCTGATAGACAAATGATAGAGGTAACTGTTTCAACCTACTTTAGAGCTAGGCACTAGCCTTCTCAACTCAGAGAGGGCTCTCTCATGTCACTTGATATATCTTTGGAAATCAATGGCTAGATTTGGTTTGTTTTGGGGGTTTTTATAAGTTTGTTGGCTAGGAAAGGGAGGGACACTTAGGGCTATGGAGTAAAAAGTAAATAAACAATGGCATGCCATTAGAACTCTCCAGAGGAGAAAGGCTAAATGAGGCAATGAATCTGAGTTGAAAACTGAAATTCACAGGATGTAAGAGGAAAGGGAGAAACACGTAATTGCATCAAAGCATATTTGAAATGAATTCTGAATTAGCTAGGAGGAAAATCACATAGTCTAAATTGCTTCAGCCGAGAGCATCATAAGATGAATTCCAGACCTTTGATTCTCCAATTTAAACGAAATAATATGTAAATGGAATTTTAAAGACACAAGAAATACACACTATGAGAGAAAACAAAACTCATATCACAACCATTAGAATCTTTTCATAAAGAGCTCAAAAACGCTTCTACATTATATATTCAATTTAGCTCCAGGAATTTACAAAGTTCTCCTGCTACGAGGATAGCCCTCTCTCCGATCAATCCTTTTTTCCATTTATCTTTGGAATAGTATATATAGATAAATTACATCTGCGATTCAAAATGAATCAACTTCGCTACAGTTCTAAAAATAGACATCAGTTACAAAAAGGAGTAATGTATAACAACTGTACTCCTATTTTATAGGGAGTGTTATAGACAAAACTAACCTATTAGAGATTTTCTCTTTGAATGCCACATGTCCATATCATTACAAAATTCTCTGAAACATACTCAATTTAGCCTGAGAACTGTTTTGTATTAGCAATTTCTTCTTTTAAAGTGTCAAGCCAAGCTAGTTGGTTTTCTCCAAGGGTCTCAACCACCTCATCTTTAACCTCTATATTATGTCTCTTGCTCCTTTTCCTCTTAACAAATCGCGTGTGATCCTGATCGACGTATCCATTGATGATTAAATCCTTCATGATGGGATTTAATCTGACCTCTTTATCTACTTCTGGCTCTTCTGCAGATTTGTATGAAATTTCGTTGCTAATATCCATGCAACTAGATTCCATTTCTTCTTCAATGATGAATTTGTCATATTAGTTGAAAATCTCGGTTCACTAGAAACCACTTGGTCTGTATCATCCATTTTATTTGGTTTTCCAGAAAGCACGAGCTTATCTCCCTTAATTGTACATAAATTAGGAAGTTGATCTGATTTGTAATTACCCTGTTCGGGAATGAAATGTCGATTTCCCAAAATAGAGTAATGTCATACATATTTTGAAACACGATCATCATTGAGTACCAATCATAGATTATTGAAGAAAGTACTTGCAAGGAAAATGACCTATCACACTCGGTTATCAGTCTCAAATGATGAGCCTTCGAATCAATTTTTCGGCAGTGCTTACCCAATGTTGCACGGATGTAAAGTATTTGAACAACTGTACTAATGTGATTAGACGGGCCGTTAAATATCCCTTTTCACACGCGATATTTGGATGTAACATGTATCAAATGATTTTATGACATGTGACATCGCGGTGGGCTTGGGTGGTTTCAGGCTTACCTGTTCTCCCCCCCGATATGTATTTGGTGGCGTCGCGTACCCTCGGAACGAAACCACAGTATTCTTATCGGCCCGCCTCCAGGAGATTAACCAGTGTGCTATTTATTCTCCTGATGCATCCTTTGACCATTGATTTGGAAATGCTCACGATCATGACCTGTTGGGCCCCATATAGTCCACCTTTCCTCTATATTTATCCCTTTCTGCAAGATGTGGCTTCATCCGCCAGTCTATCGCTCCTCCATACTGACTTAGCCTCCTGCTAAGTTCTGAGGCTGGTTCTCCAAAAGAAAATTTTACAGTGACAACATGGGATCCAACTAGGGATGCTATCCTTCCTACGAGGTAGCAAAGAACAATAGACCTTGTACCTTTTCCATTGGGATTCTCTCATAACATGTGTGTTCCATGCTCTGACCTAAAGATTGAACGCTAGATATACTGCTAAAATCTAACTGAATACTTTATTTGGGAATCTAAACTTGAAAATGATTGATCATCAAGCTTATTCACACCTACCTACCCTAATAGTTGAAATGAGCTTCAAATCAAATGAACTCATAATGCCAATGTAACCATGCAAGCATCTTATCTAATGCTAGGTTTCTTTGCACATACCTGGTCCAACATATGCTCATCGACAAATCCTTTGGGAAGTTATATATGGATTTAATTTCTAGGATTTCAACAATATTGGGACCGTTTATTGTTTCTAGCAAAATTGCAAATGAATCTTCCAATGTATGCATAAGGCCCAAACTATATCTCACTTCTTCCACTGCATTCTGGTTTTCATGTGATTCACCCTATCGATTTCCATCAAGAGGCTCATAGATCTGCTGAGATGGTTGGAAGTAACAACCTCCTGAATCAGAAGACAATACTGGTTGGAGAACAACCTCTGGTGTAAAACAACCCATATCTAATACTGACTCTGATTTGTCATTATCTCCACCTTTGAGCTTGCAATCCATTTTAAGCCTTAAATCATGATTGCTAGAATTTTCCATATAGCATGCCACATGGTCATAAAAATCATGAAAGATAATTTCTTCTTGATGAAGTAAAACATAAAGACCAGCCTCCTTTGTGAGTGTTTTTTGTTCTTGCTCTACTTCTTCAATCCCGAGAACCCTTTCACATGAAATGACAACTACAGGTTTGTCTACTCTTTCGTGCATATCAACAAAAGCATTCATACACCCTTGAACATCTTCGAGTATGAAAATCATATTATGTGCATCAAGTCTATCCTCTTGTTCATCAAACAATTCTGATTTGGTTTTATTAACCTTCTAGAAATTTGTTTGAGGACTGTCATTGTGCCTTTTATATGAATGAATGGGAGTAAGTTCCTGTTCATAATATCCTTGCAAATATGAATAGCTGATATCATGAACTATTTCACAGTCTAGAGTTCTCATGGATATATTTTCAAAACCTTGAGTTTTAAAGGAATCAAATAGAACAATTGCCTCTTCATCATCTTTCTCTATTTCTGATTGGAAAGTGGCATGCACTATTTTGTTTCTTTCCTGAAACTCTATGTTATTTGCTTGTTCGTTGCTTGAAGTTTCCATATATGCAACTTCAAAATCCTCATCTCTGTTTAGGCCGCTTAGAAATTTAACAATAACATCATCCTCATGGGAAGAAATACAAATTTGAAATGCTTTGTCTTGCTGGAAATCTTGTTTCATATCTTCATTAGTTTCAGGAGAAAGAAAATGACCTTTAACAACAATTTCTTGATCAACTTCATCTTTATTTTTAGGCTGGTAGTTGAGCACAGGCTGCAAATATGAACTGAAATAACCTCCCATGTAATCAGCCATGTGATCATCTAACACATGTGAAATTTGTTGATCTTCCTCATCAACAACCATTTTCTTATGTAAAGAAGTGCTATTGAAGTCAAAATTTCTTGCCTCCTTTGTTACCTCATGATTCGCTTTCAACAACTCAAAGGAAGAAAAAAAAAATGGAAGATGGTTTTCATTTGTAAGTCCATTGTACCTTGGATATTTATCATCATGTCTGGAGGGTGTCTGATTTGAAACATCATAAACATGTTTCTTCAACATTTTGAAAGAAGAAAAACATAGTGGCAAGATTCCTTTACCCGATTCAAAATATTCTTCATTTTCTTTACTTATGTCATGTGCACATATTTCCATTTCTTTAGGTTGTTGAACACATTCCCTTTCAGATTCCTCTTTGACCAATGGCTTCCATTTCTTGTCAAATTGTCTCAGTGAATCTGTGTGATTTAGCATCAACAAACTCTCCTTTGTTTCAACGATGACCTTAGCATTTTCTTTCAGCAATTAAAATGAAGAAAAGCATAAAGGCAAAGAATTTCCTTCAACTATTTCAGTACCCTCTTCTCTGTGACTATGATATGTAAGATGGTTTCTCTCGTTATGCTGATGGAGAAGGATATTTCTGGATAGAGGAAATGCACTTGGATGTTCTGGGAGATCATTATCATAATCATCATCATATTGATCATATATAGGCAAATCGGTAACATCTGCAACATTGTCTAACAAGAAAAAACTTGGTACATCAACTTGTTCCTCAACAAACTGATTTGCAAGCTCATCTTCTTGACCATCTTCAAATGAATATATGAAACAATCAAATTTATGATCTTCATGGGGTGGATCAGAAACTACATAAGTACCTTCCATTTCAATAAGTGGGATATAATCCTTTGCAAAATAATTTGTATTCAAAACTTCAAAAAGACTTATGATATCATCAATTTTATGCTCAAGATTCCAGTCAAATGTTCTTTGTTCACATTCATCCTTATGTCCTGGAACACCCAATTTTTCACTTTGAATCTGTTCACATTCTAGGATATTGTGTTGAATCTCCTTATCATCACTAAACATTTGTTGTAAGGTCACATGACTCCTTTCCATCAAGAGGAAAGACAAATTTGGGTGAAGAGTAGTGGCATACTAGAGCATGGAAGCAACTTCAGTGGGTTTAATTTCTTTGGACAGATCATAGTAATTATTGGAAAGCCTTCTACTAAATGTAGAAATGGTCTTATTTATTTTCCCTTTCAAGGCATAGAATTCTGTAAGTTGCAGGTCTAGAGATTTCTTCTTACCCCAGAACTTCGAAAAAACACCCTTTAATTCTTCCCATGAGCCAATTTTCCTTGGTTGCAAATGTTTGAACCATTCTTTGGTATCTCCTTTCAAGGATTGAGAGAAAGACCTCATACAAACATCACCGTGATCAATCTCAAACAAATATATAAAATTCTTAAAACCTTGGATGTGTTTTTCGGCTGTGATGGTACCCTATTCCCCGTCAAACACGGGTAGGTACTTATAGTACTTTAAAGGAAAATCATGAAGGATGTGGGGTAATTTCAAGGGTATGTATCTGTGATGGATATTGGAGGCTGTTGAACTAAGCACAGGAGATGAAATATCAGCCTTGGTATCATGAGGTTTATCAACTTGGTTGTAGTTATCATATGGTTCAGATGGGAGATTTTGATCAAGGTTAGCAATAAACTGAGGGGATATTTGTATAATCTTAAGAGGAGGATATGTAAATTTAGGATTATCATGATCATCATTTGCATGCAGTAGGTGAAAAAAAATTTGTCTAGCATGTTCAGGAAAGGACCAAAAGCAACTTATGACAAACAATAAAATGCTCTGAAAAAAATCCCATTTTAAGTACTTGTTTTCTTCCATAATGCCTTTTCATACCTCTGTCAACGATTTCATCTTCGGACAGTGGAGTTGTCAATGATGTTTCGCAAGCTAGATTCTTCATTGAGAGTGGAGTCCCCAGTAAAATTTAAATTTATGGATTTTTCTACCAGTGGAATCACCTTCGAACTAATTTTTTGAAGTGTGGAGTCGCCAGAGCAGGAATACAGCCAATATGTGCCTAAGTGTTTGTTTCTCTCAGACCTTAGAACTCAACCATGTCGTTCTTTCCCAAGGAATTTTTTTCAATTTTGTCCACAACAACGGAACCAAAATGTTAGCACTCTATAAATTTTGTCCAGATGATAGAAAAACGACAGACGTAACTGTTTCAACCTACTTTAGAGCTGGGCACTGGCCTGCTCAACTCAGAGAGGGCTCTCTCATGTCACTTGATATATCTTTAGCAATCAGTGGCTAGATTTGGTTTGTTTTGGGGGTTTTATAAGTTTGTTAGCTAGGAAGGGGAGGGACACTTAGGGCTATGGAGTCGGAAGTAAATAAACAATGGCAGGCCATTAGAATTCTTTAGAGGAGAAAGGATAAATGAGGCAATGGATCTGATTTGAAAATTGAAATTCGCAGGATGCAAGAGGAAAGGGAGAAACACGTAACTGCGTTAGAGCATATTTGAAATGAATTATGAATTAGCTAGGAGGAAAATCACATAGTCTAAATTTCTTAAGTTGAGAGAATCATAAGATGAATTCCAGACCTTTGATTCTCCAATTTAAACAGAAGAAGATGTAAATGGAATTTTAAAGACACAAGAAATACACACTATGAGAGAAAACAAAACTCATATCACAACCATTAGAATATTTTCATAAAGAGTTAAAAAATGCTTCTTCATTATATATTCAATTTAGCTCCAGGAATTTACAAAGTCCTCTTTCTACGAGGGCAAGCCCCTTCTCCAGTCAATCCTTTTTTCCATTTATCTTTGGAATAATATATATAAATAAATTACATCTGAGATTCAAAATGAATCAACTTCCCTACAGTTCTAAAAATAGACATCAGTTACAAAAAGGAGTAACGTATAACAACTATACTCCTATTTTATAGGGAGCGTCATAGACAAAAATGACATATTAGAGATTTTCTCTTTGAACACCACATGTCCATGTAATTACAAAATTCTCTGAAACATACTCAATTTAGTCTGAGAACTATTTCATATTAGCAATTTCTTCTTTTAAAGTGTCAAGTGAAGCCGGTTGGTTTTCTCCAACGCTCTCAACCACCTCATCTTTAACCTCTATCTTTTGTCTCTTGCTCCTTTTCCTCTTGAGATATCGCGTGTGATGCTCATCGGTGTATCCATTGATGATTAAATACTTTATGATGGGATTTTATCTGACCTCTTTATCTGTATCTGGCTCTTCTGTAGGATTTGTATGAAATTTTGTTGCTAATATCCGTGCAACCAACTTCTCTTTCTTCTTCAATGATGAATTTGTCATATTAGTTGAAAATCTTGGTTCACTGGAGGCCACTTGGTTTGTCTCATCCATTTTATATGGTTTTCCAGAAAGCACAAGCTTATCTCCCTTAATTGTACATAAATTAGGAAGTTGATCCAGTTTGTAATTACCCTGTTTGGGAATGAAACGTCTATTGCCCAAAACAAAGTAATGTCATCCATATTTTGAAAGACGGTCATCATTGAGTACCAATAATAGATTACTGACAAAATTACTTGCAAGGACAATGACCTATCACACTTAGTTATCGGTCTCAAATGATGATCCTTCGAATTAGTTTTCTGGCGACGCTTACCCAACATTGCATGGATGTAAAGTACTCGAACAACTGTACTGATGTGATTCAACGAGCCGTCAATTCTCCCTTTTCACACGCGATATTTGGATGTGACATGTATCAAATTATTTTCTTACACGTGACATCGGGGTGGGCTTGGGTGGTTTCAAGCTTACCCGCTCTTCCCCCCGATATGTATTTGGTGGTGCCACGTACCCTTGGAATGATACCGCGGTATTCTTATTGGCCCACCTCTAGGAGATAAACCGGTGTGGTATTTCTCCACCCAATGCATCCTTCAACCATTGATTTGGAAGCGCTCATGATCATGACCCGTTGGGCCCCATCTATTCCAAATTTCCACTATATTTATCCATGTCTTCCAGATGTGGCTTCGTCCGCCAGTCTGTCGCTCCTCCATACTGAATTAGCCTCCTTCTAAGTTCTGAGGCTAGGTCTCCAAAAGAAAATTTTATAGTGATAACAACATCAACACGCCATGTCATCTCCGAGAGTATGGCCTATGGGGGTGTCCAACATCTCAACCAATGAAAGTGTCGAAGATCGAAGTCGTGAATTTATGCAAACCATCGATCTAAGATCCCTTCGAGACCTTTCTCAACCATTAGATCAAGTAGTGAAAGGATGGCATAATCACTTCAACATTTATCACTTTGGATAAGTGGAAAGAATCGAGAGTTGAAGTGTTTCAGATTCCTAGAGAATTGAAGTCTCGAAATGAATAAGGAATGTCCATCTTGATGCTTGATTAATTCATGGTCGTTGGATCAACAGTGGAAGGATAGGGTAAGTACTTTGATGGATATCACTCTGAGGGAGTTGAAATGTCCCGGAGTCCCGGAGAACCGAAGTCCCGAATTGATTAAGGTCATCCATCTCAACATATGATTAGGTCACGAGCGTTGATCTCGTTGAAGCCTCTAGATGGGGTGGGACTGTCCATTCAACGAGAGATTAAATATCAACCGTCTGATATGCTAGTAGAGTTATTGGAAGGGTTTCAACGAAGTTTAACTTCAGGATAAATCGAAATATTGAAAGGGAGAATAGTCGAAGGCCAGATTCCGAAGGACTTGGTTCTAGCGTCGGTCTCATGAAAAGGTAACAGGGGTCAATTCGAGGTGAAAAAGGATTCGGAAGTAACCATGCCTTCAGACATTGTGTTCAAGCAATCTACTCTGTAGAAGAATACAAAGGAAGGCACTAAAGAGTGAAGGAAGTCAATTCGAGGTGAAAAAGGATTCGGAAGTAACCATTTGAGTCGTGGTCACATGGAATGTGGTTTGAAGGAAGTGCCTGTGGAGAATTTGAATTTTGTATCAGCTAAAGGAGATGTGCAATTTTTCGACAAGGTCTTATTGCAAAACAAAAGAAAAGGGGCGGAAAGTGATTTTTTTTTCGAGAAGCCATAACTTTCAGCTCATATATCGAATTGAGGAAAGATTATAGTCATTGGAAAGATGATTCAGAGAAGGATAAAATGGAAGTTTTATAATATGGAGAATGATAATATATTATTCATGAATTGAGAATAAAAATGACATGTAGAATTGTTTGGAAATTCTTCTTAGTATGCATAATTATAAAAAAATGGTTTCTTGCACATTTTGCAGAATTAGGAGGGGTGTAAACATATTAGTTCAGTTCAGAATCAATATTCAAGAAATGGAATAAGAATATGGAGCTTCCATCCATGATAAAAAGGCCAAAGGTCAGAATATTAGTGTTGGTAATGCAGAGACAGAATCCAACGGACACCAGGCTAGAGCGGAGAAAGAAACATTGATAGAGACTGTGAGAAGCCTGAAAATAGAAGTGTAGAGTTACAAAGCAGAAAATGAGAGACTGATAAGAGAAAAAAAATAAGATAAATGCTCAAGTGATGCAAAGCTTAAATCAGTTGCAGAGGCAAACAAAGAATGGATCAAACTCAAAACATGAGGATGAGGGAAGATTTCATGAAAGAAGAGATGACCACATAAGAACTGGTTATTCAAGAAGTGCTAGCAGAAATCATATACATCACTCACCTCCCTATTCAGTAAGGAAATTTTATGCATCTGAATATTCCATAAGTATTCCAGAGGTGTCTCCTGTTAGGCACCAAAGAAGAAGACATGAATTGGACAGTTTGCAAGGAGAGATGAGGAAGCTTAAGACACCATCCTTTGATGGTGAAAGAGAAAGAGAAGACGATGTTGAAGCATGGTTGCTTGGACTCATGAGGTATTTTCAATTGCATAACTACTCATCAAACCTAGAAGCCATAATTTCCACATACCATTTACATGGGAAAGTTTTTATGTGGTGGGATCATCTGAAGAAATTTGAGCACATTAATGAGAGTAGGATCACTTGGAAGAAGTTCAAGGAATATTTTCAGAAGGAGTACCTTTCAGAACACTTATATGACAAGAAAATGTAGGATTTATTTGAACTTAGGCTGGGAAGCATGACCATGGTAGAGTATGAAAAGAAGTTCATGGGGCTGCTAAAGTATGTGGGGTTTATAAAATATGAGAAGGTGAAAGTACATAGGTTTTAAAGTGGATTTCTGATCCAAAAAGATCTTTTAATGATATTGGTTGAGTTATTAAGCATGTGTGTATTAACCATTCAGGAAGCTAATGAAAGAGGATGAATATAAGAGGATTATATCACAGCCATAAACTCATATACAAAAATGAACATAAGAAATAATAACATAAAACCATAACAAGAGAAGTGATAACGGAGTTCGACACAAAATTGCCTACGTCTCCAGGCCTTTGTCTCAATGGGGGAGGCTTATTTATTAATTCTTAAATTCTTGAAAAGTACATCAAAAGTACATCAAAGGGAATCCATTCTGATATTTCTATGTTCTTCTCGACCTCATAAATCTAACACAGTTGATGGCACTGAAAAAGACTGAGTGTAGCTCCCAGAAATGGCCCGCAAGCGTCTACTCCTCAACAACTTCCCTGCATAAAAATGGCTTTGGCTTGGATTTGATTCAACATAACTCTGATATGAATGTCCCCAATGGCCTCAAACATGTCTGGTTTATATAGATCTGAATTTGGTTATCCATCCCCAACTTCCTCCCAAAATCTAGGCTCAAAAAGAGCTCAATATCTCCCAAAAATGGCCAAAATCTCCATTAACGGGCCTGAAAATCAATAAAAAAATCCAATTTGTATAGTTAAAAAACCACTCTATAACCAAAATTCAAATATGGCCCAAAGGGGCTGGTGCGCACACTTAAAACAGGGTCACATGCATACCATATGGCCAAGCGCCAACCCCCCTAGGGGCTGTGCGATGGCCCTCAATCTGCAAGCATCTGGATACAAGGTGCATCTCATGTGACCTCTGGTCTATGGATAGACCTCCCACACATTTTTCATGTGGATAACTCCTGGTCTTGTGGGAACAACTCGAGATCCAAGGGCTAATCCTTATCATTCCCCCCCACGCTCATTTATCAAACCGGATTCCCATGGTAAGGTCAAATGGGTGCCGAGGGCTAAGGCTAGGCCCCAACCCATTCTGCCACATTACATAATAGATTCAAATTTAAATAAAATATATAACACATGTTTTAACAAGTAACACATGCAATTCATTGGTAGTTGAGCCTTTGTGAAGACTATATGCTTGTAAGAGAGGTCATCGGTTCAATTCCCGTCCACTCCAATATTATTTTTGCAAAGAAAACTTGCAGCCTATACATGGGTTCCATGTGGCTACCCAAGCCTAGGCCACGTGGCATCACACCATTTTCCGGAACTTGACACATGGTGAACATCGATTGGACCATCTGTCAATACCGTACCTTGCCAACTGTTTACCTAGTCATTGTTCATACCTTCCACGTGTCACCATATGGTAGGGCCACATGGCACCTATACAAGCGTGCCACGTGTCACCCTTCCAATGGTGACATGTGTCACTCTCTGGCTGGTCCATGTCAATTGTACGATAGCCCACTGTGCCTTTGCCATGTGTCACATTGCCATGTCAGCATGATGTCATGCTAACGTTAGCATTGACCTTTTGGATTGTTGACATGTTGACTTTTTGCATGTTTGGAAAAAGGGTCAGAGTGTGATAAATCTCACATACAACATTCATTTGAGAAAGTAAATATATGGACGAAATCAACACGACGATATGGTCACAATGGAATTGGTTTTGTCTGATTTCGAGAACTTTAATTTTTGAGCCTTTTCTGGACCTGGAAGCCTCCTGGATCCGATTCTGGATCAATTTCCATTCTTTTATAAAGACAAGATTCAATATGATGAACCTAAGAATTTGAAAGAGACCATCAAGAAGGATAAGTACATGTATGAGTAACGCAAGGGTAGAGAATCCATGCATAAATCTTGGAAGGATAAGAAGAAGGAGAAATCTAATCAGAGGAGGAAGGGATTCAAACCTCCTTTCAATAGAAATAGCCCTAATAAAAATCATCAAGACCAATATACTAAAGATGAATCCAAGAGAGAAGGATCCTTGGGAAAAAAGGGAAGACCACCAATCCAATGTTGGGGATGCAAAGAAGATCACCTGTAAAAGGATTTCCCTCAGAAAAAGGACAAAGTGAAGACCGTGCACAACATCCAAGAGGCTACAATAGTATAAGACATGGGAAGAATATATGCAGCCTTAGATGATCGAAAATCAAAGTACAAATCTAATATGTTCGAGGTGGAAGATAAGATAATTAATCAACCTCTTGTTATTTTAATTGATCCAAGAGCAAGTCATTGTTACATTGATCCTAAAATAGTGGATATATTACATTTGGAAAAAATTAAGATTGAAAAATCAAGATTGGTTCAGCTAGCTACTGGAACCAAAAGGAGAATCCATGATATGGTCAGAGGTTGTTCCATAAGTCTTAACAATGTGAATACTAATGCTGATCTAAATATTATACCATTGGAGTCTTCTGATATTCTAATTGTAATGAATTGGTTGGACAAGCATCATGTTGTCCTATATTTTCATAACAAGACATTTACATGTCTTGATGAAGGAAAACAAATCATAATGAAAGGAGTTCTAAGACCCATCTCTATAAGGGAGATTTCAACCTTACAACTAATTTTTTTTTTTAGAAAGGGATTTCAATTGTATGTAGCCCATGTGGAGGATCCAGGAAATACAAAGGGGCCAAGCCTTGAAGAATTTTCAGTACTACAAGAATTTGAAGATGTATTCCAAGAAATACCAGGGTTTCCACTAAAGAGAGAGATAGATTTATCTATTGATTTAGTTCCAGGAGCTGCCCTAGTATAAAAAACACCTTACATAATGAGTACACCATAATTGAAAGAATTATGAATGCAATTGGAAGAATTGTTGAATAAAGGGTACATACGTCCAAGTGTTTCACCTTGGGGAACACCAATACTTTTTGTCAAAAAGAAGGATGGAAATTTGAGGCTGTGTATTGAATTTTCACATCTGAATAAATCCATTGTGAAGAACAAGTACTATCTACCCAGAATTGATGACCTCTTTGATCAACTAAGAGGGGAAACAATATTTTCAAAGATAGAATTGATATCAGGGTACCATCAGGTAATAATCAAGGAAGAATACATCAATAAGAAAACCTTTAGACCCAGGTATGGGCATTATGAATTTTTAGTGGTGCCATTTGGACTGTTGAATGCACCATTTGTCTTTATGTGCTTAATGAATGGTATATTCAGAAATTATTTGGATGATTTTGTCATAGTATTCCTGGATGACATACTTGTCTATTTTAAGTCATAGGAAGAGCATGAACATCACCTAAGATTGGTATTGCAAGTGCTGAGGTAACATCAATTGTATTCCAAGCTTAGTAAGTGTTTTTTTTACCAAGAACATATCCATTACTTAGAACACATTATTTCAGAACAAGGTATAGCAATGGATCCAGAGAATATTGAAGCCATTAGAGGATGGCCAACACTCAGAAACATTTCATAAGTCATATCTTTTATGGGGTTATCTGGTTACTACATAATATTTCTAGTAGGGTTCTCTAAGATTTCTCATCCCGTCACTTCTTTGCAAAAGAAGGGAATTAAATTTGAATAGACATCTGAGTCTGAAGAGAACTTTAATTTGTTTAAATAATTACTTTCTAGTGCATCTATTCTAAATATTGCTGACCCAAATAAAATTTTTGTGGTATGTACAAATGTATGCAAGGAAGGACTTGGTGGAGTCCTCACTCAAAATGGACATGTCATTGGTTATGAGTCTAGAAATCTTAAAGAACATGAGATGAACTATGCCAGACATGACTTGGAACTTGTTGCCATTGTTCACGCATTGAATATGTGGAGGCATTATCTCATGGGGAATAGATTTGAATTAAGAACATACCACAATGGTTTGAAATATATTTTTGAACAACCAACTTTGAATGCCAGGCAAATGAGATGGCTAGAATTTTTAAGTGAATATGATTTTGACATCAAGCATATCAAAGGAAAATAAAATAAATTTGTCGGTGCACTTAGTAGAAGAATACATCTCATGCATGCTACAATTGTTAGTATGCATTAGTCAGATTTAAAGAGAATAATTTTAGATGTTGTTGTCACAGATCAACATTACCTATAGGTAAAATAAATATTACAACAGGAAATTGTATAACAAAAAAATAAAGAATATGAGATGAAGGAAGATGGATTACGTATGCATAAAAATAGAATTTATGTTCCTAGTTCTAGAGAAATTAGGAATTTGGTATTAAAATAAATTCATAATGTTCCATATGTCAGACATCCCAGTTACTAGAAAACAATTACAATAGTAAGAAGCCAATTCTTTTGGCCATGAATGAAAAAAGATGTTGTTGATTACATTTCCAGATGTATGGAATGTCAAAGACTGAAGGTTGAGCATAGGCACCCATCGGGTTTGCTACAACCATTACCAATTCTAGAGAAGAAATGGGAAGTGGTAACCATTGATTTTTTAACTAAATTTCCCAGGACAAAAAGACAACATGATTCAAACATGGTTGTGGTTGATAAATTGACAAAGGATTCTCATTTTGTTCCTGTAAAAATGACTCATACAACAAATAATATTGCATAAATTTACATGAGGGAGATTTCTAGGTTGCATGGGATACCTAAGACAATTATCTGAGACAGATATACAAAGTCTACTTCAAATTTATGGAGGGGATTGTTTAAAGAATTTGGTACAAATCTGAAATTTAGCACAACATACAATCCATAATCAGATGGAAACATAGAGAGAGTCAACCGAATAATTGAAGACATGTTGATAATGTATGTGATGGATAAGCCATCTAAGTGGGAAGATTACTTGCACTTGGTTGATTTTTCCTATAATAATGGGTATCAAGCTTCATTGAAAATGAGCCCATTTGAAGAATTGTATGGTAGGAAATGTAATACTCCAGTGAGTTGGGACAACCCAATAGACAGAGTGGTACTTGGGCCAGAATTGCTCAAGGATATGGAAGACCAAATGGTTAGAATTAAGTAGAATTTAAAGGCAGCTCAAGATAGACAGAAAATTTATGCAGATAAGAACATGAAAACTAAAGAATTTAAAGTGGGGGAGCATGTGCTTTTAAAATTGAATCCCAAGAAGATCTCTTTGAAGTTGGGTAGTTGTACAAAGCTAGCATCCAGATTATGTGGTCCATTTGAGATATTGGAAAGAATAGGGAAAGTTGCATACATGCTTGCATTGCCTGCTTCCATGAATGTGCATAATTTATTTCATGTCTCTTTGCTAAAAAAATGCATACATGATCCTAACCTTGTTATTTATTGGCATCTGATTCAGGCAGAGACAGAGGAAGGCTTTTAGTTCCAACCAATGTGAATATTGAACATAAAAGTCAAAATGCTTTGAAATCGAGGTATAGAGTTGGTAAAAGTCCAGTGGACCTACTATGGTCCTGAAGATGCCACTTGGGAGCATGAATATGTCATGCGGGTAGAGTACCCACAACTTTTTGAATAAATTTTGTTTTTTTTTTCTATTTTGTATATGCACTTAGGACAGTGCCAAAATAAGGGGGAGGGGATGTAACACCCCAATTTTGAGCCCCATATTAAATAATGTATTTTGTTAATGAAAGACCCAAGTGCCCAAACAATTAAAAGAGGCCAGTGTGGCTAGGAAATGTAATGTTTTATCATTATTAATAATAAATACATCACTAGCTTCTAGACGGACAAGGACAAAAGTTATAGGGGGCTATGATTCAACAAGAGAGGGGAATTGAGGGGATAAATATTTATTTTATATTTTATTTACCCATTTTTGGTTTTAATGGAGAATAACAGTTACAAGAGCTTCTTGGGGGGGAGGCCAAGTGGTTCCTTAATACCAAGAAATACATAAACCCATATTTGGTCTATAGTGGGGGGTTTCTTCTTCTTCACTCATTCACTCACTCACTCATTGTTCATTGTTCACACCTTTCATTATGTTCTCGCACCACCCATTATTTCACCCACTCACCATCCCTCATTCATGTTTTGGCTTAGGCAAAGGAAAATGAATTGTTGGAGAAGAACCATGGTTTGGTTGGTTGTAAAGATTGTTGGTGTATTCCAGCCATGAATGAAGGCTTGCATGTCTAAGATGATTTGGACTGTATTCAATTTTTCTTATAGCTACGAATTTTGAGAGTCCCAACATGGAGATTCTCGACCAAATGTACTAGATCCCTGGAAGGAGATGGACAACCTTAGGGACTACGCAGAAGAGAAGAGGGTCCATTCTCTTAGGTTGTGTAGGCTGGGTAGAAGAGAGTTGATGTAATTTGGATTGTTGTGGGTGAGGAAAACCCTGTGAGAGCTTGAGTGATGACTAGTTTGGGAAGTTGAGTAACACTATGAAATCATCCTTGTGGATTCATAGCCCTGGCTAGGGGGTGACATTGTTGTTGAAACTTGGAACAACAATGTATACAACTGGGTGGAACGTCCTTGGTCTATAGCCAGTTGGTGATTCATTTCATTATGTGCTCTCTGTTATGGTTTTATTTACTTGTGTATTTATTTCGCTGTGTATTTATTTATCTATGAAATCTGTATCTATAATATGAATGCTTGTTGGTTATTGTTGTGCATGACATATGTATCATTTCTTTATGTTATAGCATGGATCTTTAACTCTGCATGTGAATATTTCATGCATTTTTATTCATTAGAAATTTGATCAAAATTTGAGATAAGTCCATAAGTGGGCTTGAAGTGGCGTGCCCGACCTGTGGGTGGCTAGGTATGTTACATAGATAAGTTGAGAAAGAAAACTCATTTTATTCCCATAAATTCTACTTATAAATCCATAGACGTTGCTAATGTTTTTAAGGAGTTATTCAAATTTTACGGTTTTCCCAAAACTATAATTTCAAACAAAGATGTTAAGTTCACCTCAAATTTCCGGAAAAGGTTGTTTGCAGGTTTAGAAACACAATTGGCTTTTAGTATGTCCTACCATCCTCAAACATATGGTCAGACCAAGAGGGTGAATAGAGTCTTAGAAGACATGTTATGGATGCATGTTATGTATCGACCCAAGCAGTGGATGGAAGATCTACAATTGGTGGAATTCACATACAACAATGGTTATCAAGAATCATTGAAGATGATCTCGTTCGAGGTTTTGTATGGCATTAAGTGCAGAGGAATGATTAGTTGGGACGGTCCTATGGATAAAATTACACTTAGACCGAAATTATTGAAACAAATGGAACAAGCCATGGTTAAGATAAAGCATAGTATGAAGATTGCTCAAGATAGACAAAAGAGCTATGTTGATAGTAAAAGAACTCCCAGAGAATTCAAAATAGGAGACCACATCTATCTCTAGGTGAAACCCAAGAGAAGCTCTCTAAGAATGGGGATGTGTGCTAAGTTGGTTCCCTGATATTGTGGACCATTTGAAATACTAGAGAGAATAGGACCAGTAGCATACAAACTTGCTTTACAACCTACTATTAAAGCACATAATGTATTCCATGTGTCTTTGTTAAAGAAGTATATACATGATTATAATCACATAATTGATTGGACTATAATATAGGTGGAACCAGAGGGAGAATTTTGGCCAGAACCTCAACGCATCCTAGAAAGGAAAGAAACCATGCTCCAGAACCGATCCATCGTGCAAATCAAGGTGCAATGGAAGAAATTTGGAGTAGATGAAGCTACATGGGAGCTAGAATATTCCATGAGATTGGAACACCCATTTTTGTTTAATGTATAATTGTAAATACATGGTGTTTTAAAACACCAAGAATGGTGTTTCCTTTAAGGGGGAGGGGAATGTAACACCCCATTTTCCCCAAGATTGTAATTATGTACAAACTTCATATATTACTGTTATGAGGCATGTAATTATATTTTAATATAAAACACCAAGTCATTGACTAAGAGAGAACAACCTTGATAGTAATGGACATGATACACCAAAGGAAATTGATTTAGCAAAGGATTGATTGATCTGTTGTAGGAGGTGGAAATGTGATGTATTAAGTGAGGAAAATAGGAATCTTTCACAACAAGCTAATCTACACTGTAGACATAAATGAACCCCACCTACCAACACACCAAAATTTACATGAGAGCCACGTGACCATTGAAAAAGTCACAGAAGTGGTTGAGGCCAAATTAATGACTAATGACAATCAATTTTCATGAAAGAACAATTGATTGAACAACTGATAGAGTTTACCACATAACCTCCCTCAGACTATAAATTGGTAGACGATGGATGGAATTTGTAGGATTCCCCGAGAAGTTCTCAGGGATGTAAAAGAACACGAAGAGAATAGAGACACCACAGAGAACACATGAACAATAGAGAGTTTTAGCAGTGAAGAGAAGAGACCGATTCTAATAAGGGAGAACAATGTGCATAATATCAGTGTGTCAATTGAGGAAGATAAGGGAGAAGAATAAATTTCGAGAGGAAAAACAAAGAGCTTGTCTGAGTCATTATTGATCACCCTAAGCATAGAAGACCCAGATACCTGAATTGGAGCTTTAAAGGGTCATATCTTGGTGCTTACTGGAAAAACATAGGCATTGGTAAGGGGAGGTCATTGAGGGGTTGTTAAGTAGAGAAGGGAATCCTTTTTGCAGAGGAAAACTAGTTGAGAAACCACATGATAAACCTGTGGAGACCCAAGCTCAGTGGGAGGTGTCAACTTTTGTTGTATTAGAGGAGGAAGGAGAGTAAACTTTCTAGATCATAAAAATCTCATATCCATATTGAGTCATTTTCCTCAGTGGTATCATGGCTTGGCACGGGGGTGGCGTGTTGTAGGAAGTCACTCTGCAGCAAGGACTAATGTCAGGAGGAAAGGCATGCTCTCTTAGTCAATCAAATTGGACTAGTTCCTTGATAGATAAGTGCTCACATGATTTGAATATGTTTATGACTAATGTATTTATATGTGTATGAAATTGTTTGCATGCATGATCATTTCATATGTATGAGGCTATAGTTAGATTCCTGAATGTTAGGATCAATATAGAATGCAATCCCCTAGCTTCTAAACTGATGTGAATTCGGCCGTTCCATTTCCTATGTGAAAATCCCGTGAGTCATGTATGATTCCCTGTAAGTATTCATGGCCTTCAATGGTGTCGAATGATCCAAACCCCTGGGAAGAATTGGACTGAGGTCCTGTAGAATTCAAAATTTATATGAGTCCCCAAGCGGACTAATTGTATTCCCTTAAAAATCTAGTGTTAAAATGTGAAGGGATCGTAGACATCGATCTCATAGCTCGAGAGATATTGACCTTTCATTGGCAGAGTGTATTTCCTGAAAGAGCCATGTGTTGAGACCAACATAAGGTCCGACGACACTAAAACCCTGAGTGTTAACAAGGACTATCTATTTAGACATTCGTATTTCAGGATAAACCATTAATGTCGATCTCGAAGCCCTACCTTTTTCTTAGGAAAACATTGGGGATATGACATCATGGTGGCACCTCAATAATGATTTCCACCACATCACCACACCATATGTCGCAGAGAGTGACAAATGTCCCTCTATGGTTGGTCGTTGGAGCATGATTGGGTCCTATTGGGATAGGGAGTCCCCTTTAGCCCTTTGTGGGCATTCGTAACCGTAAAATCAATTGAGGAATACCCCAAGAAGCCTGGATCATAGAATCCCATCGTATTGTCATCAGAAGTAGGATGATTGCAAACCCAAGAGAAAGCCAAAGCACCAACGATACCTTGAACGACGATGCAACAAGGACTGTTGATCTCCAGATGAGTAGGAGAGACCTCAGTGGTCGATCACCAATTAGATTTTTTCAAAGGGAAAGAAAATATGATGATTTCACATGATGACATGGCATACCCGCAAGGCATCTAGAGTGTCTAGGATGACAAGTGTCAGCTGGTGGTTGGATGAGAAGAGTTAGAGAGGTGAGAGAGAATGATAGTTGCTGGCCTCATCAGATATTGGACGGGGGGATCTGGACCGTTGATCTATATGTGTTTTTATTGAATGAGAAGGATGTTGGCATGGCTACATCTGATAAAGGATTTCTGACGACAAAGGAATCTACTTCCAATGACAGTTGTTGATATCGGTGGGCCTCATCTATAAACTGTGGGGATCGTAGATATATGGGTGTTAACCCTTGCATAAAGAGATGTTGTCAACGTGGTCCTAGTCATCGATATCTGATATTTAGAGTTGTAGGATCTGGGGAAAGTGCACCTTAGAGCATCTTCATTGAAGGTCAACGATTAAGGCCGAGTATGTGGTATACTAAATATTTATGATGACAAGAGGTGGGTCGAAATTTCAGATTGGATATATGACATGTCACCATTATGTGGTTGGCATGAACAATGAAAAACCACATGGAAACCACGTGGGGTTGAGATAGAATTTGGTTAATGAAGGCCTGAGAATCCTTAGGAAGCCACAACGTTTGACCCCAAGCTTGGATTTGGGAGTGGTTATATCCGTTGGTGAACTTTTAATGAGAATAAGATAATAATATGATCCAGACAATCTTTATATGGTTGAGGAGAAGAAAAATATTAATGCCTCATCTCCTTAAAGGTTAGTAAGGGGGCCAGGTGTGTTACAAGACTCAAACTATCACTACCACTAATAAACTTGTAATTGCCTCTATCATCAACCAACCTGTCACTGTCACTGTCACATCAACCAATCACTGCCACTCTGTCACATCAATTTGTACCTAATGATCAACCAATCATCCAATTTGTCACCATCCTTTTCACTATCATTGTCATTGATATATAATCATCAATCATATCCACTCACATGGATACCAAAACCATCACCATACCATGTACATCAACCATGTACCATAACCTATACCATACCATATACCAAAACCTGTACCATATCATGTACATCAACCATATATGTCAACCATGTACATCAACCTGTACCATACCAAGTACATAAACCATCAACATGTACCATACCATGTATATAAATTTGTACCATACCAAGTACAACAACCATCAACATGTACCATACCATGTACATCAATCATGTACCAAAACATGTATGATACCATGTACCAAGATCACCAAGAAGCGCCTCTAATAATATACCATATCATCATCAACTCATGAACCATAACATCACCAAGATGTGTCTCAATATCACCAATCATGTACCATTAGGTACCATAACATCAATGATCAACCATATACCTCAATCATATACCAAAACCATGTACCATGTACCAATCATCAACTATGTACCAAGATGATGTGCCTCAACCAAGAACCAAATACAATAAGATATCATCAATGGAGTGCCTCAAGCATGTGATAAAATCACCATGACATATACCAAACCAGATACCAAGATACCCAAGATATGTCTCTAATGTACCATGAAATCACCAATATGTTTCTCAACATGTACCAACATCACCAAGGAATTCCTCAAGCATGTAACCCAACATTCAATGCATGTACCTCAAACATGTGCCATAACCTCATCAATAAGTGCCTCAAACATACATCAATATCACCAAGAAATGTACCTCATACATGTACCATACTATTCCTCACACCATGCACATAAGATGTGCCTCAAGAATGTGCCAATGTCTCAACAAGATACCAAAGACATGAATCAAGCATGCACCATAACATCACCAACTTGAAACCCTCAAAACATGCATATAGACATACCTTTAAACATGCAGTTGACCTAATACAAGATTTGATACGTGTAGATTTTCTTCAACCTCAACAACCTAGTACTAGCATCCTCCCCAGATTTTCCTTAGCCTCACGGGACTAAGAGAAGTCAACTAGCGGGGCCTCATAGGACGAGGGTCGTACAACCCGCGGGGGTCAACCAAACTAAGGTTTCTCATAAACCCCCGCTCTCCTTTGCAATCCCAAAACTTTCTCCTTCACACTTCCTTCACTGTCTCAGATTCACTGTAATATATTCGCCAATAGATCACTTTCTCACATAGAAGATATTCAATAAACTTGTGTGTGAATGTACTTATGAGAGGATTCTTGAAGTGTATCTATACCTTTTCTAAGTAACTTCTCTCCTTAAATTTAGGAGTTCTTGTTACAAACACTTTACCCTTTATTTAATGAATTTTAACTGTTTAGGGGCTTCTTAATCATTCTTCAAGGCTTCCAACTTCATGACCTCATAACTCCTGAACCATGAGGAACTACATGACGTACCACCTACTATTACAAACAATATGACGAGGACTATCCATCTATGAGTGTGTTACCTACATTTACATTATCGTTCATGTCCTTATTTCTCAAACAACTTCGAGCTTCATGACCACACCTCTGGGGCTTCTTGTAGACTTCTTCAAATGCTCTCATCACATCTGTTGACATCAATGACAAACAACCATCCGAAAACATCAATGACAACCAACTATCCAACAATGTTAATCGCATTGTGTTGACATGCAATGTTTGTCACAATGCAATGTCGATATATGTTGGATCACATCATAATGAGATGTTGGTGAAGACTTATGTTCGAATGCCACATCAAGATATTGCAAGATATGTTTGTCAAATCGATGACATCAATTTTTTGTTCAAGATGTTTCAACATAGGGATATATTCATCAGATTATGGTGTTAGGTTAGGTTTGTTAGTTTGCAACGTCGATCAATGTTCTTCACTTTGGGATGTGAGGGTTTGTTCGTTTTATTTTTACATAGAGTTATGATTTTCAAATTTCAAGGTAAGTTTATGTTCGAGATATTGCGAAAATATTTTTTTTTTCATAAATAAATAAATAGGAACGTTTTTTTCCAGGTGTCATATCAATGACATAGAAACTTTGAGCTGATGCGATGTAATGTAAGGATGAAAACTTTCGTATGATGTGATGTGTAAGAAATAAAATTTAGTGAAAACTTGTCATGTGGATTAATTACAATAATAATATGAATCCACATCAATATGAATGACAACCATAATTATAATTCATAACAAGTAAAAACATAAATAAATACTACTAAATGATTTATTAATAACAAATAATGTATTAAAACATGTGAATGAATGTATTACTAATAATTCATAATTATGAATATATTAATGTATTCATAATTATGAATATATCAATGTATTAATAATGATTCATAATTATGAATCGATATTAATATGAATAAAAACCATTAATATAATTAATAAAATTTATAATTAAAATTTACTTGTTATTAATAATTTAATAATTATTCGATATTAATATGAATAAAAATCATTAATATAATTAATAAAATTTACCATTAAAATTTACTTGTTATTAATACTTTAATAATTATTACATTGTATAAATTTCTTAATAACAATTAATGTATCAATGTAATAATAATCATTACTAAAAACAATGTACTAAAGAATTCATGTAATAATAATAGATGGGGGTTTAAAATTAATGTATTAAGAACAATTAATGTATTATTATAAGAATTGCATATAAAGATTCGGTAATATCATGAGAAAAAACACACAACAACATATATGGTGGTTTCTAATTAAAAGATAAATATATTAAATGCTACAATGATATGGAGTTCAATTGTTGTTCTTCTTTCTTCCTAATGGTAACATATGCATGTCTTTTCATCTTTTAGCATAACACTCAAAAGAAAAAGGTGGTGATACGTGTAAAGCATCTATGGATTTAATAAGTATTACATTGTATACACGTTTTAATAACAATTAATGTATCAATGTAATAATAACAATTAGTAAAATGAATGTAATAAAGAATTAAATAATAGATGGAAGTTTAAAATTAATGTATTAATGTAAGAATTGTATATAAAGATTTAGTAATATCATAAAAAAACAATACAACAACATAGATTAGCAACATAGATTGTGGTTTCTAATTAAAACATAAATATATTAAATGTTAGAATGATATGGAGTTCAATTGTTGTTCTTATTTCTTCCTAATTGTAACATATGCATTTCTTTTCATCTTAACATAATGCTCAAAATAAAAAGGTGTTGATATGCATAAACCATCTATGGATTTGACTCTTTATATGGTTGTGAAGGTCAACCCTTGCCTCTATGTGTTCCCAATATCAATAGTAACCAGTTCTAAAGTCAACCCCTGTAATTTGTGTATAATAAGGGCCCATGCCATCTTTAGGGGTATTTGTTTACGATTTCCTCTAATAATAGGTGTTATTGGAACAATGTTAGGAGATGTTTTATCAAATGGAACACCTATGTACTTATCAAAAAGAACAGTAGTGAACATCGGAAGTTGAGGGAGCTTCGAGCCAGACATATAGAAAATATTTTGAATATAACGAAGTGGTCCATTAACTAAACCAACTTCCATCCACAAGTTACATGTCAACATGACACACTATCTGGGGCATAATAGGACTTCACATTCCAATTGGTCATTGTCAACACCAACAATGTATGTTCTTCTTGTATGCTCTGCAACACATCTTGCAATTGGAGAATTCAAATATTTCAACATGTGCTTGTTATGCAGTGATGACAAAACTATTTTTTGGGAACAAGTGAATTGTTGAATGCAATAAACTCTTTTCCACGAGCGGTAAAATCATATCAACATGTGACATGAGAAGATCCCAGTCATCAATAATGAGTTATGCATTTCTCATGTTAGTTAAGAGTTTCTGAAAAGAGGATTGTTTTAGATCATTTCCTTGTTGGCGAAATAATGCATCCAAAGTGACAAAAAAGTTAAATTTTTCCCACAAAACTTTCATTGTCGTTTTACCTGCATACAAAGGACATTGCTAATTGACCAAGGTCACCCACAAGAATGATGTATCTACCAACAAAAGGCGTAGATATTTTATCTGTAAATGCTTTTCGTAAACGAGAATCTATTTGTATGAATAACCTTGGTTTGATAAAGCTCATTTAATCAATCAAAATATATTGAATATGCCTCATTTCATCTTGACATATTGCTACAGACTGCCCATGCAATGGTCACATATATTTAATAGGAAGTTTTAGAGTAGAGTGTATTGGTTTTTCATGTACATTAAAAGCATCAATACTAGTTGGAGCTAGCAAAAGCAATGGACTATTACCATTGGTTGTTGAAGAAAAAAGATCACAAGAAATACAATGAATAAGATAAGACTTTCGAGTTCCATTCATTCCTTGAATAATCATTTTAAGAGGATCATGATTTTCATACTCAATTGAATGATGTAAAATGATCTCAAAAGTAATTCATTGTTTTTTAGACAGGGAAGATGGTGACACAAATGTTCTAAGGGAATTGCCAACAACAACACCAATAGATTGGGAATTTATTATAAAATCAATAACCTCTTCTACAACATCATCTGACATTATTTTTTTCTCCCAATTAAAGGATGTATCAAAGTCCCTTTGACCAAGACCGTGAAGGATAGGAACATTGACATTATTTGGATGAATTAATTGAGACAAAAGTTGCCATTCTTCAAAATCTTCTTCAACACTAACTACTTGTTTAAACGAATCATCATCTTCTTCAACATTAATTTCAGATGACAAAGGGGGCCGATCAACATTCCATGGTTGATATCTAAATTGCCTCCAACTTTCAATTATTGTTTTACTTGAAAGGATTATATCTAATGGAATTTTACGAAATGGTTTGTAAAAAAGAAAATCATTCCAGTGAAAAATCTCAAACTCTTTTGAACCATCATAGGGAATGGAATAAAATCGTGGCCAAACTCAAATAATGACATCACCATCTCTTTTTTTTCATGGCTCTTTCTTACGTTGGGCATAAAATGTCCAAGATATTTTTGTTTCTATCATAGAGAAATGTTCCAGAAAATCAGGTCGATTTTGATATATTTGAAGAAAACTATTTTGGCATGAAAATTGATGGGCATTCCTTGATAGTTTCTTGAAAAAATTTCTTCCAGCATTTAAGGAAAAAAATTGTGACTACAAACAACACAAGGTAGCTTTAGCAACATATGACATGTTTCTTGTCCTCCAATGTCATGGTCTACTAGGGTTTTTGCAAGGAACCTTCAGTATGCATACAAAGGAGGATCTTCACAACCACTTGCATTGGAATTTCCTGTCAACATATCATGATAAATTTCTGACCTCTTTTATTCTTTTGAAGCATACTTTGCAATATATTTTAAGATTGCATGTCAAGAAACAATTGACAGACAATCAACATTAGCACGCCACATTGTGAGAAGATCGACATTGTGAAAATTTAGCCTATCATCATTGTGTGGAGGCTCATATTTTTTTCATCCATGTTCATCTATGAATAATATTGATTCATCACGAACCTTCCATGTATCATTTAAGCGACATGAAAGAATATACCCCTTTTTGTGCAAGCAAGAATCTTCAATGCATTTTGTATGTCTTTGAACATGATTCAACAAATGCTCATAATATTCATGAGGATTGCAAGAAAAAAAATGTGTCATGATCAGTAGGTAGGGATCATCATTTAAGATTCAAGGAACCAATATGTTCCTTCGATGGATGGGACATGGATTCCATGTTGTTACATATCTATCAAATAAAGTCTTTGCAGCATGCACATTAGAAGGGTTTGACCAATCCAATGTTTCCATGTTAGGAACACCTACCAACCATAAGAAACCATGGATGTACATTGAACCTATATGTTTCCACTCATGCCTAATTAAAAAATAAGATATAGTAAATATTGATATAAAAACATAAAAACACAAAGATGTGGAAAAAAGTAAAAAGCATAAAGAAAAAAATGAAGATGAACCTATACTTGAAGTATTTGGCTCCAAGATATTTTTGCAAAACAAGTTCACAGAAGATATTAAACCTATGGTACATATACATGGAAACAATATGGGGATACTGGATAAAATTTTCAATTTTTATGCGATGTACTTTTTGTGAACGAGAATGTGAATTTCTAAGCATGAGATTATGTAATTCAGGCGACTTTGTGTCAGTTGCACTCAAAGTAAAAAAAAAATTGAACAACCCAATTGGATAATTATGTCAATGAGTTCAGTATGACACTTTTTCCAATAGGCCCTTTACCTCTAAGAGAAGAGCCAAAATGCATAATTTGCACAACCAAATTATTTTCTGATAAACCCCTTTGTTTCTGGCACAAGTCTTGAATTGTTGTCGGTGCATTGTCATGAATATTCTTATGTACAAAGAAGGAATTTGTTGCTTGGATATGATGGTGCAAAATCATGTACAACAGGAAATAGAAAAAGTGAGGATGAATTCCAAATCTTTGATCAAAGTATCTCAGTAGTTGTAATTCATACTCATGTATTTCAATGTTACAGATACATGGATGTAACCAATCAACATCACTAGTGGGGAATGATGTGGGAAATTACATGTCTAATAATCCTTCCATATTATATTCATTGATGGGAGATGAACTAATATATGTCTAATCCAATGGTTGAGTAGGTGTAGAATCAACATTTTCAATGAATGTTCTTATTTCTTTGACTTCTCTCTTTTCATTGGGTAGTTAGGAAACAAAAGATGAAGGATGAGATTAGAAATGATCAGTGGCTAACCCTTGAATTTCTAGATCATTAGGTTATTTTTCATCAATGTCACAATAAAAAAATTAAATCATGATCGAGACATCAATTGGTATTTCTAAGAGAGCAACAAATGAATCCATGTCAATTTCACATCCCTATAATATTTATCCCTTTGAATTTTTTAAAGCAAGGAATCTTTTATCCCTAAATTATGCACCTAACTGTTAAGGGGAAAATCTAGGGCTTTTTAGTTATTGCAATGGTTTATGTTCATAGATCAACTTGAGTTTATAGGTTGTTTTGTTGATCAGGAAGTGGGTAGGTTGGAAAACAATTGATCTAGTTACACTTTTAAATCAAGTTTCCACAAAATTCAACTTAGTTAAAGAGATTCATTCTAACCAGTTAGATAAATAGAGGTAAAGAAAATGAAAGAGAAGCTACAAGTTAACAGTATGTTCACCTATAAAGAATAATTTCAAGTTTCAAATAATATTTAGAAACATGAAAGAATCACTCAATGCAACTCATAAAACATATGATTTTAACAACAAACTCTTTACTGAAATTCAAAATGGAATAGGATAAACCAATGTTTTGTGAGAAGTTTCAAATGCATTCATATAAGATAGAATAAATAAAATACATAAAAGAAAATAATATAACCATCAGAATGTTTGTTCATTGAGTGAAAAATGTTGCAGTTTCCATCTTTACAATTCCAGATAAATATGTTTCCTTCAACACCCTCCAAAAACTGAACCATTAACTCTCACATCTAATTCCCTTTTTATACATAAAGAGTAGGTTCAGATTTGGATCTCAAATCCTAAAACATAGTTTCAGTTTTGATTACAACTTGGCATACTTAACTATCAGATAGGAATTGCATTATGTTTTCATTCAATGTGCATACAACAAAATCTTGGATCCTAGGGGAAAGATCCTCTATCTTAGGACCATATCCTAACTCCTAAAATATCCCTTTGATCTGAACAAATAAGATCCATAGCAACTATTTCAAGAGCACATACATGGAAGATTGGACCTTTGAATATCCAACTTGTATTTGATCATTGCAATCCATGATGTTTAACCTTATTGAAAAATAAGTCTTCAACCTGTTGTATTTTCTCATTAGTCTGTCAAAATAGAAGAACTGCAAAAATCATTGTTTTTTGGTAGCACGAACCCAAAAAATTAGTAATAACTTGTGTGTTTACAAAGATTTGATATATTTTCATTCCTGGACATGAGTTTAACCCTTAAAACTTTCCTGTTGCAATTTGGTTTTGAGCATAACATTGGTCCAGTATAGTTTGTATTCATCTTTATGATTTTCTTTGAAAAATAACACTGTTTTTGGTGCTTCTCTTTCAACTTTTGAATTTTCTCCTGTAGCTTAGAATTCCATACCTCAAGTATTTGATTCTATTGCTTTGGATCTTCAATGACTGCCTTAAATTCCTCATACTTCTATCTTTCTAGTACATCCCCTGTTTCAACCCTGTCTTCATCTTGGTCTTCTTCTGATGCGGGCCTATTTAAGTCATTGGAACATTTAGGTTTTCTAGAACTTCTTTTGTTCTTATGTCCCTTTGAGGATTTCACTTCAATGATGTCCTTCTTTATAGGTTTAGGTAAGTTGGATTTTACCTCATCCATATAAGGTTATGGAAATTCATGTATCTTAGGACTAAAGGTAGGATCTTTCTCTTTTTCATCATTCAATTGCGGAGATTCAACTTTAGATACCACTCTTTGCCATTTATTCTTTCTAGTTTTCCTTATTGGAATCTCCTTTAATGTTCTAGTCTCCATCTTTTCTTTCTTTTTAATTTCAGGAGTCTCTTTTGAGGTATCATCATCTATGACAATTAATTTATCTTTCTTCAAAGAAGGTTTGAATAAAGTTTAAGCATTGAGTCTTAGCTTATTTTTGGGTCTGGTTTTGGGTCTGTTAGGCCAGTCTACAAGTTGTTTTCCTTTATTCCTCTTTCTCTATCTCACCTATGGAGACTTCTCAGCTTGTATGTCAAGGGCCTCTTGTACAAGATCAACTTCTATTTGTTGAAGATATGACTGAAGTTCCCATGACATTTTTTTGGTTCTCCTCCTGGTGTAAACTTTATCACATTCCACAAACCCTTGTTTTGGTGGAGATGATTTCAACTTCTTCTTAGCTACTTCTTCATCTTGTAAGGTGAGATTTATTTTTCTTAATATGGCCTCTCTTTCTACAGGGGAGTATTTTTCTTGTACCTTTACAATACCCTTTGATGTGTTATCTATTTCCCTCGAAAGCCTAGTTTTCTTGATAAGAGGTGTTTTATGTATTTTTGAAACCTGTTCTTCAAACCCTAATGAAGATAACAATTGTTCCCAGGATACTTATAATTCACTTAATGCATACATAACCACAATTTTAATAATACCTTTATGAAATAAACTTCGATGAGCATTTTGAGGATGTCTATGTATCCTATTTTCCATCTTTGTCAAACTTTTCAAAAGATAAAATGGAAGATTCATTTCTTGATCTCCATTTAAATGAATCAAAAATCATTAGTGATAACAATGAATGGTAGAAAACCTACCTTCACAGGTTATGCATTTATGGACCACTGGTAAGTTATTCTTTCATTCCTTCTTCAACCATTTATTTGGGATGCCTTGACTCCAATCAGGATTATGGTGTTCTGCTACTAGGAAATGGTTGCACAAGTCTGTAGGGATTTTTCCCTTCTTAAACCACCTTTCACCTCTTACAAGAAAACCATAGGCTGTAGCAATTGAATTTTATGTAACTTGAATAATGATATCTCCCACCTGGGTATGAAACTCGTCGAATTTTTTAGCAAATAACATTGAAATTTCTCCATGGTTCCCCTGAAAATCATAGAAAAACCTAAACCATCCTTCCTGAACAAATTTCTGCATGATTTCTGGGCAAGCTTCTAATAGCTCAATTTCCTCTGGTTCTAATCGGAGAAGACAACCACCTTTTTTGGGCGACATATTGTTGATCACAAACTATGTTTGTTCCATTTGCATGATATTCCTGGTTTCGTTGTGGATATTTGTTGTCATGATCTTTGGATCTTGAACTCATTTGTAGTAATGATGTTTTTATGTGCTACAAGAATGACAACATTATTTCAGCGAACATGTTTATCCTTTAAACCTTGGGAAAATACCTTTTAATTGGAAATGTAAACCAAACAAATCTGATGTGACACATCTCATTTTATGAAAATATTTCTAAATGTACCTTATAAAAATTAAATGAAGATGAATTTAAGTAAAGGAAATCACACCAAAAATGAACATTAAGATAAAATGTACAGTAAACAAAGACAAATTGGGCTTAGAAAAATGCTTATGATTGGATAGGCTAAATTTTGGAACAAAAAGGTAGAAACATGTTTAGGGACTAACACTAGCTTCATATGGGGATAATGTTCTCCTTGTGAAACATTAAGAACTACAGATCAATGCATTGCTTTCAAATTCTATCACATAAACCTGTAAACTACAACCCTTCTCTACTTATCTATTTTGACATCTGCCTTATTAATATAGACAATCCATTCTGCATACTAAAATACCAAACTGCAACAAGCTTAATTGTACACTAGTTTCTCCATTAGGATATGGAGTCCTTATTCTATACTATTACATGCCAAACCAAATTGAAAGCATAATCTTCTAATTGCAAACTGAAAATTGAAACTTAATGCTTGTGAAGCGATTTCATTTATGTACACATTCTACTTTAACCAGTTGCAACTGTTTTCTCAAGTAATATCAAACTTCCAGTGCAACCATTCAACTAGTTGATCTATTGGCTAAGGTTGGCTTCCATCATTGAGCATAAATAGAGTGGGAGAGATTGAAAATTATAAAAAAATGATCAAGGAGCTCGTACTTACAATTCTATTTTTTTTTTCATATTAAGTCCAAGAAAGAAAATCCACAGTCCCATTTTGACTTCATATAACTAGCCACTGGATCATAAAAATCATAAAGAAATTTGTGTTGTTTATCAATGCATTCCTCATCTTTTGTTTTAGAAATGTCAAAAATAGGGTTGCTAGCCTCTAGAAACTGTTGATCTACACATTCTAATAAAGAGGGTTGATCTTCATATAGATTTAAAGAAGCAATTTCATAACAACCACAACTATTAGAAACAACCTTGCTACCAACATCTTCAACGTCAATACCATGTTGAATCTCTTTAATGTCATTGTAAGCCAAGAAAAATTTCCATTCAGTTATGTTGGCAACAAGATATTTTGGAACAACAATTTTCTCTTTCATGAATTGATCATTACTCTCTGCAAGTTCATCCTCATGAAATTATTGAATAAAATTCATGGTGAAATCATCCTTATGCTCATAACTGAAAATTTTTTCTACTATATATAGAAAATAATTCTGCTGATATGAATCAAGAGCATGCATATTTTCTAAATCCCTATCAATAGAAAAATTAGATTGATTATCTTCAAGATTTGTGGAATAATACAAATTTAGAAATGATAATATTGACATCTTGAAGTGAATGAAGACCCGTATCTGATCCTTCATACTCATATTTTTCTTTCGATTCCTTTTCATCCAAATCTAATCTTTGCTTCTCATAGACTTTCTCATGTTCTTCTACATGCAAAATTTCATCCCAAATTTGATATGAGAGATTTCCACAAGCTTGAAGCTTATCCTCAATCTCCATGGCATCAATAAACATTTTCTATAAGGATGAAGACCTCCTTTCTCTGATAAATAAAACTAAACCAGGATGATGATGAGATGCGATATAAAATAGCATGACAACTGCTTAAGAAGGCTAAATGTCCCTAGGCATGTTGAGATAGAAACTATGGAATCTCCTATTAAACTCAACGACAATCTCATTCATTCTTTTCTTCATGTCATAGAACTAGGAAATATATTGTTCATATGATTTATTCTTACCCCAACACCTCAAGAATACACTATGAATGTTATTCCATGAACTTACTAAATCGGTTCCCAATTTTTTAAACCATAATCGAGCATCTCCTTGTAAATACTGGAAAAACATTCTCATGAACACATCCTCATGAATAATTTCAAAGCTATATGTGAAACAATGAAAGGCATCCATGTGTTTCTTTTTTGTCACATGATATTTTCCATTGAACCTAGGAAGGTAATATAAAAAATTAGGAGGGTAATCATGGAGGATAAGTGGCAACTTCAAAGTTTTATAACCTTCTCTGATCTTGGACTGAACATAAGAGAGTTGGTTAAAAAGTGGAACAATGATTGCAAGAAGTAGTGAATCATCTTCAATATCAACAGGTTTAAAAGATGGGTCATCTTTGGGAGGAATTGAAATATGGACATCATGATCCTCATATGGTTCATATGAAGGAAATGGATCAAAATTAAAAAAGAAAGGAGATGGAAGAATCTCTTTTTTCAATGAGGGACACGCAGTGGTAGGCTTATTATCATCTAAGTATACAAAGCATAGGATAATTGTTTTGACATGTAAAGGGAAAGACATGAAAGAGTTGATAAAAAATAATATAAGTTCTTGGAGAAAATTGATGGATTGATACCTGGTCTTTCCCTTATGCCTTTTCATTTATCTGTTAACATGGCTCATCCTCCAGTGGATTCTTTTGATCGTGGATTCGCCAAGTGAAAGATTTTAGTCTCTTATGTCACCAATCCTTGTTCACCATCAAGAACTGGTACTATTTGTTGTCGTAAAACCTAGGGAATGATTCTTCATTCCCCAGCAACGATGCCAAAATATGTTATCCCTAAAGTATGTACATGACCACTAAGGGGAAAAGCTAGAGCACCTCAATTATTGTAATGGTTTATGTTCATAGATCATGTTAAGTTTATAGGTTGGTTTGTGGATCAGGCAGTGGGTAGGTTGGAAAACAATTGATCTAGTTACACTTTTAAATCAAGTTTCCACAACATTCAACTTAGACAAAGGCATTCATTCTTATCAGTTAGATAAATAGAGGTAAATAATATGAAAGAGAAGCTACAAGTTAACAATATGTTCACTTGTAAAGAAGAATTTCAGGTTTCAACTAATATTTAGAAACATGAAAGAATCACTCAAATGCAACTCCTGAAACAAATGATTTTAACAACAAACTCTTTACTGAAATTGAAAATGGAATGGGATAAACCAATGCTTTGCAAGAAGTTCCAAATGCATTCAAATAAGATGGAAGAAATAAAAGACATAAAAGAAAATAGTCTAACAATCATAATGTTTGTTCATTGAGTGCAAAATGTTATAGTTTCCATCTTTACAATTTCAGATCAATATGTTTCCATCAACACCCTCCAAAAAATGAACCCTTAACTCTCTCATCTAATTCCCTTTTTATACATAAAGAGTATGTTCAAATTTGGATCTCAGATCCTAAAACATAGTTTCAGTTTTGATTACAACTCGATATACTTTGTTATTAGATAGGAATTGCATTCTATTTTCATTCAATGTGCAGACAAAAAAATCCTCAATCCTAGGGAAAAGATCCTCTATCTTAGGACCATATCCTAACTCCTAAAATATCCCTTTGATCCTAACAAATAAAATCCATAACAACTGTTTCAAGAGCACATACATGGAAGACTGTAACTTTGAATCTTCAACATGTATTTGATCGTTGTAATCCATGATGTTGAACCTATTGGGGTCCTATAATCATAGGTAAATTGTTTCTTCAACTATTTATTTGGCGTTACTCCCGCGATGAAGACATCTTGCTTATTGAGGCTCAGTTGATTCCATTTTCCCCCTCTATCCATTTGCATCTGATCCTTCATCACCTTGTTGCATCCTTCATCCACCTCTATGCCACTCATCCCCTTATCCATTTGTCCCATTGGCTACATCTCACCTGCCACTCATCCATGAATAAACAAGCTTAGGAAAAAATAAACAATAGATTAATAATGTTAGTAATAAAATTTAGTGTAGTTAGATTAATTAAAATATGTTAGACTAGTTAATAATTAATTAATTAATTAATAATTAAGATTAGTTGTTTAAGTTATATTAAATATTAATTGAAAACAAAAAATAATAATATAAACAATTAAAAACAAATTCATATTAAATAAACATAAAATATTAAATACTAAATGTAATAAAAATTAAATAACAATTAAAAAATTAAATAAAAATAAGCATAAAACTTAAATAACAAAAATAAAAATTAAACAACACATAATAAAACATAAATACAAGAATTTAAAACAAAACATAAAAACATATAATAAAACAAAAAACAAAAATTAAAAAAAATATTATCCTAAGTCTACACCCATACATTTCCCCGTACATTTCGGACCCCCCCTCCCTCCCTCAGGTCACATCAGCTCAAGGGGGTCTGGGAAAGTGGTATTGGGAGGGACACTTGTCACCTCTTGGTGAAATAGGACCCCCCCAACCAATACCACTTACCACCTCAGGGG
>JZKD02S1672685.1:86973-101609 GCA_000966675.3 Picea glauca | reverse complement strand
ACATTTCGGACCCCCCCTCCCTCCCTCAGGTCACATCAGCTCAAGGGGGTCTGGGAAAGTGGTATTGGGAGGGACACTTGTCACCTCTTGGTGAAATAGGACCCCCCCAGCCAATACCACTTACCACCTCAGGGGGTCCGAAAACCACCTTCCCCCCTACAAAACCACCTTCCCCCCTGCAAAACCACTCTCCCGAAATTTCAAAACCATTTTTCTGCCTGTTTAACACTTCAACTTCCGGTAAGGATTTCGTCCAAATGAAAATGAATTTTAAAAAACCGAGAGAGGTTTTTTTTTTAGAACGGGATGAAGAACAAAAACATCTTCCATATTTTTCACAGGTGGCACCATTTGGGATAATAGAAGTCATCTTTCACCCCCCTTTTTCATGTTTCCGTTTTTTCCTCTTTTAGTCTTGATTTTGCGGGAGCTATTTCGGCGAGATGAAGATGCATTTGGAAAAACCGAAGGAGGTTTTTGTCTAGAACATTCTCATATAAAATAAAATCCTCCATATTTTACATAGGTGTCACTGTTAAAGAGAAACATATGTCTGATTTGACCCCTTCTTTGCAGAAATGTGGCCCGTCTTTCATGGCGAACAGTTCCAGATTTTTGGGGATTTGTTGTTATTTTTGGCCGAGGTGGTTGAATCCGAATTCCTAATCTTGAGGGGTGATATTTCCTATTTATTCATGTAATTTAAATGTAAAAGGCTTGATTCTTGCACCCAGGAAAGCTATTCTTTGTAATATTTTTCAGATTTACCAGTAATACAAAGGAATTGATTCACAAGATTCTTGCGTCTGGATATTGGTGATGTTACTCCTGCTATGTTAATGTTTTCTTACTCTGTTATCACTTTGTTTACTAATTATAATTGTTAAAAGGAAGTTAAAGAATGGAGTTTACCTCATGTACTCTGTATCTAGCCTTTTATCAATCTACATGTTATTCTTCTGATTTTATGTTAAAGAAATTCTCGAATGCTTCTTTACTTAAATGAACTTTTCACTTGTTCTATCTTTCCATCACATTTAATTTTAATCGATATAGTATCTTGACTATCTCGCTCTGTGAAGAATCCTTTTAAAATTTGTTTATCTGACCTTAAATTTTAACACAGAACCCATAGCCCAATGGGATTCTAAAGAAGTCCTTCAACCAAACACCTCAAATCTAAAACAAATTATGCACCTCATAACTAGCCTAATATCCATGTTCAAACAAATCTAAATCTGAAAGAGAGATCCCTCTCTGAGTCTTGGAGGGGTAGATCCTTGAATCCAAGTAGTTTTGATGTTGCCTCTGTAACTGCCTCCACATCCTTGGGCAAATTACAAAGTGCTAACAAAATGGAGACCATAATGGGGAACTTTCTCTAGTAGTGCACTTCAAATTCCAGATCTGATCATTGATGGTGGACAGTGACCAGACATAAGAAGTATGCAATCATTCACCTGACGACTCCAATCATCTCCAGAAACAGTGCCAACTCAAAGAATCCACTGGAGGAAGAACCTGAAGCATGACCAAGCAATCTGGAAAGAGAATGTATTCAAGCTTAAATTGTATTCAACACATTTTTGGTTTTATCTATAATTTTGTCCTATCTTTTTTCCATCCGAATCAAGAGTGTATTGTTGAAGTTTATATTGATCATCTGCAAATTGATGAACCTCAAGAGACTAAGCCCCAATTTGTAGATCATGTACATACTCATACACCTATGCGCATCCCAGATGCACCTATAGAAAGCCTAGTGAGACACGAGCCTCGTGTTTTATCTGCTAATTTTTACAAGTTGTCAAACGATTATAAGTCTCTTGCTTTGCCTCCTATACCTACAAACATCCTAGATAGATACAAGCCCCTATATTTGCCTCCTATTCTCCATGACCTCCCTGCCAATTACCCCAATAATATGCCCAGGTTTGGTGGAGAAAATGTGAAGATCATTGCTAAAAAGCATATCCAAAATCTTGAGGATTTTCTTGATATGTTTGAGGTAGAAGATGATGATGTCTGCATCATAATTTTTTCCCTATCATTGCAAGGTAAAGTCAAAATTTGGTTTAAGAATCTTCCAGCTACAAGCATTAGCAATTTCCATCAGTTTGTAAAACATTTCCTAGATCAATGGGTGATCATGAGAAATGTCTTTCTCATCCTAGAAGAATATGACCATTTGAAAAGACAGCTAGGGGAGACAATACATCAGCTTCTAGTAAGGTTTAATAAGGTGTATCATGCAGTGCCTGCTAATATAAGGCCACCCCTAGGATCAGCTCACTTGCATTACCCAGATGCCTTCGATCCTAAGATGAAATTCCAATTAAGAGAAAGGAACAATGCAAGCCTTGAAGAAATGCAAAAGATTGCAGTTGATGTGGAAGCTAACTTGCTGAACAAAAGGTCAAAGCTAATGGTAGAAGATAAAGATAGAACAGAAAAGAAACAAATGACATCTTCAGAAGTGAAACTAGATGTCCTGGCAACCACTATCAATAATATGATGCATAAGATTAGTAGAAAAGATGAACTTGTTGTTCAAAGATCACATGTTTCATTAGTTTCAGAAAAGAAAAAGCTCATTGATCTCAAATAGTTTGTAGCTCATCCTTGGCATCCTAAAACAGAAGATGATTATTTCATGTATTCAATTCACAATGTAGTCAAAGATGAAGTTCCAACTCAGCCTGTTGAAGAGCCACCAACTGATATGATGTGCATGTTTGATGACATTTCATTCATGGATGATTTACCCAAGAACGATCAGTATGATGAGGATGATATCAAGATGGATTTTCCAGAGAAATTAGCAACATATTGTTGGGAGGAAGAAAATCATTTGCAATCCCAGCAAGACATTCTATCTGTGCATAGTAATTATGATATCAATGATCAAAGTGCAAAAAATCTCAGAGTAAGTGGAAACACTCTACCCTTATGTTTCTCACCTTTTCAATTTCTGAAAAGAAACTCTAGGCAAGTTGTAAATAGTGAAGACATAAAATTTTCTTATGAGTCAGTAAAGGATATCATTGATGACATGGGACCTATTTTAGACCCAAAATCAAAGTCACTAATTTCCCTTGATTTTCAAAGTCCAGATGGAAGTCCAGAGCTCGAAACAAGATTTGAATCAGTGGAATGTAATTTTGTACCATTAGATTATAATTCATTTCCAATTTTGAAGGAGACTCTTGAACAAATGTTGAAGGATAAACACATAGAAAGTCATGAAATTTCACTTGAATCAATGCAACAATCTTGTCAGTCTTTTCATGATCCAATGACTGATTGGTTGGATGACCTGTGTGGTCAAAATCATTCTTCATTCACCAGTCATGAGCTAAAAAGTTGTTATGATATTGACATGGTCAGGCAATCAACTTCACAATCTAGTTCAACAACAGTCTTACTGCTAAACCTATCAGAACAATTGCAGTCATATCAGAAATTACATGAGGATGAAAATAACATAGATACAGTGCCAGATCATGTTGCTGACTTGGTTGAATTTGAACATCAGAAGATAGGTCATGTCTATTATGATCCTATAGCTGTCTACATGGAGGAGTTATTGTTTTCAGAATTCCCATTGATTCCAAAAGTTCTTGGAATTGTTCACAGTCCCAGAACTTTGTGTTGTGAAGATCAGGATGGAAAGCAATTCATGATGCCTATGCAAGTTCTATTTCTAATATTTTTGATATTGATTGCAAACATTGAAAGAGAGGAGTCATTAGAGCAGTTGCTTGACTGGATGCACTAGAATTATTGTATCACTTAGAACAACAAAATTATTAGTAGTGTAGGGTAGGTAGCAGTTTTGAATAAGCTCAGTCATTTGAGCATCTTTTTCAGTATTGTATGGTTTCTAGCAGAGTTTGTTGTTGATGATATCTAGTTCAATGTTCATTCAAATATGAGCCAGTTCGAAGATTGTAGCTGCAGTGACTCCATGACCCAACGAATAAAGCATTGGTCTGCATGTTCAGAGATATGAGATTCTTGACACCTCCTCAAGAGATGCCATCCCTAGGTGGAGCCTATGTTGGGGTCCTATAATCATAGGTAAATTGTTTCTTCAACTTCTTATTTGGTGTTGCTCCCACGATGAAGACATCTGGCTAACTGAGGCTCGGTTGATTCCATTTTCCCCCTCTATCCATTTGCGCCTGATCCTTCATCACCATGTTGCATCCTTCATCCACCTCTGCACCACTCACCCCATTATCCATTTGTCCCATTGGCTACATCTCGTCCACCACTTGTCCATGACTAAACAAGCTTAGGAAAAAAGAAACAATAGATTAATAATGTTAGTAATAAAATTTAATGTAGTTAGATTAATTAAAATATGTTAGACTAGTTAATAATTAATAATTAAGATTAGTTGTTTAAGTTAGTGATTAATTTAGATTAAATACTAATTGAAAACAATAAAATAATAATATAAAACAATTAAAAACAAATTCATATTAAATAAACATAAAATACTAAATACTAAATGTACTAAAAATAAAATAACAATTAAAAAATTAAATAAAAATAAGCATAAAACTTAAAAAACAAAAATAAAAATTAAACGACACATAACAAAACGTAAATACAAGAATTAAAAATAAATAAAAAACAAAACATACAAACATATAATAAAACAAAAAATAAAAATAAAAAAATATATATAATCTAAACTATCCTAAGTCTACACCCATACATTTCCCCGTACATTTCAGACCACCCCCCTCCCTCACGTCACATCACCTCAAGGGGTTCGGGAAAGTGGTATTGGGAGGGACACTTGTCACCTCCTGGTGAAATCGGACCCTACCTCCCAATACCACTTACCACCTCAGGGGGGTCTGAAAACCACCTTCCCCCCTGCAAAACCGCTCTCTCGAAATTTCAAAATTGTTTTTCTGCCTGTTTAACACTTCAACTTCTGGGAAGGATTCCAACCAAAAGGAAATGAATTTTAAAAAATAGAGAGAGTTTTTTGTTCATAACAGGATGAAGAACAAAAACCTCTTCCATATTTTGTACATGTGCCACAATTTTGGAGAATCAAATCCATATTTCACCCCCCTTTTTCAGGTTTCCGGTTTTTCCTGTTTCAATCCTAATTTTGCGGAGGCTGTTTCGGCAAGATGGAGATGAATTTGGAAACACCGAAGGAGGTTTTTTTCCAGAACATTCTCATATACAATAACCTCCTCCATATTTTACACAGGTGTGACCATTAAAGAGAAACAAATGTCTGAGTTGACCCCTTCTTTGCAGAAATTTGGCCCGTCTTTCGTGGCGAACAGTTCCAGATTTTTGGGGATTTGTTGCTATTTTTGGCCGAGGTGGTTGAATATGACTTCCTAAGATTGAGGGGTGATATATCCTATTTGTTCATGTAATTTTTATGTAAAAGGGTTGATTCTTGCACCCAGGAAAGTATTCTCTGTAATATTTTTTAGATTCACCAGTCATACAAAGGAATTGATTCACAGGATCCTTGCGTCTAGATATTGGTGATGTTACTCCCACTATGTTAATGTTTTCTTACTCTGTTGATCCTTGTGTCTAGATATTGGTGATGTTACTCCCACTATGTTAATGTTTTCTTACTCTGTTATCACTTTGTTTCCTAATTCTAATTGTTAAAAGGAAGTTAAAGAATGGAATTTACCTCATGTACTCTATATCTGGCCTTTTATCAATCTGCATGTTATTCTTATGATTTTAAGTTAAAGAAATTATCGAATGATTCTTTACTTAAATGAACTTTTGACTTGTTCTATCTTTCCATCACATTTAATTTTAATCGATCTAGTATCTTGACTATCTCACCCTGTGAAGAAGCCTTTTAAAATCTGTTTATCTGACCTTAGTTTTTAACACAGACCCCATAGCCCAATGGGATTCTAAAGCAGTCCTTCAGCCAAACACCTCAAATATAAAACAAATTATGCACCTCATAACTAGTCTAAGATCCATGTTCAAACAAATCTAAATCTGAAAGAGAGATCCCTCTCTGAGTCTTGGAGGGGTAGATCCTTGACTCCAAGTAGTTTTGATGTTGCCTCTATAACTGCCTCCACAGTCTTGGGCAAATTACAGAGTGCTAACAGAACCTGCTTTCAAAATAAGTCTTCAACCCCCTATATTTTCTCATTAGTCTGTCAAAATAGAAGAACTGCAAAAAACATTGTTTTATGGTAGCTCGAACCCAAAAAATAGTAATAACCTATGTGTTTACAAAGCTTTGAGACCTTTTCATTCCTGGATAGGAGTTTGACCCTTAGAATTTTCCTGTTGTAATTTGGTTTTGAGGAAAACATTGATCCAATATAGTTTGATATTTATCTTTCTAATTTTCTTTGAAAAATCACACGATTTTTTGTGCTTCTCTTTCAAATTTTGAATTTTCTCCTATAGCTTAGCATTCCATACCTCAATTCTTTAAATATGCTACTTCAGATCTTCAATGACTATCTTAAATTCCTCATACTTATGTCTTTCTAGTACATCCCCTATTTCAAACCTGTCTTCATCTTGGTCTTCTTCTGATGCAGGCCTATTTAAGTCAATGGAACGTTTAGGTTTTCTACACCTTCTTTCGTGATTATGTCCCTTTGAGGATTTCACTTCAATGATGTCCTTCTTTACAAATTTAGGTAAGTTGTATGTTCCCTTCTCCATATAATATTCTGGAAATTCTTGTATCTCAATACTGAAGGTAGGATGTTTCTCTTTTCCATCGTTTAGTTGTGGAGATTCAACTTTAGATAACACTCTTTGCCTTTTATTCTTTCTGGTTTTCCTTATTGGAATTGTAATATCCCTAAGGCCGAACCCAATTGTAAATGTAAATACAAATGTACTTAAGATGGTGAGCTATTTTGATATCATTTTTGTATGCACATTTCATGGCATAGTGCGTTCATGTACTGCGCAGTAAAATGAGGAAGTGTGCACACTCCAAGATACCACACACAACATATGGAGTGCGCGCAATGTTGAGGCCAAGGAGCCTTTGTGTATATGATATGTTTTATAGGCTGGTGAGATAGTTATTATAAGCTAGGATGCTTATGTTTTGATTAGGCCGGAGAGCCTAGATGTTAAAGGCCAGTGTGCATGTTTTTGTACATGTCTCATATTTAATATAAAATACATCGATGCGCACAGAACGACTACGATAAAAGAGATGGGGGACTAAAATCCACTAGTTAGGGAAAGGGTGGGGCCTAAAAGTTAAGGAAAAGGACTAAGCCAAGGAGCTTAAGCCAAAAAGGAATATTATATTAATATTTCTTAAAATCATAAAGTATGGATAATTATTTTATCCTAAGTTCTAAATTTGGGGACAAGTGGGACAAAGTAGCTCCCAACATGACAAGTGTCAATTTGGGGACATGCATACTTATTGTTGGGACTTAGTTCATTTTCAAACCACCCCATCATTTAGATAATCATCTTTTCCATGATTCCTTCCATCATTCATCCAGGATGTCAGGACCATTTTCACTCACGCAGTCAGTTGTCCTCCATACTTCTTGTCACTATACCTGAGCTTGTATCCATGGACATAAATGTTTGTGTAGCTAGTTAACTGGGGAGCTGAACTGAAGAAGCGGGTTGTCAAGCCCGTGGGATATTGAAGAGGCGGGTTGTCAGGCCCGTGAGAAATTCTCTGGGTGAGATAATTGTTGGGAGTTGACTCCCTGAGGGTGATGAACTACAACTACAGGGCTCTGAGACTTCCCATCCGGCTTGTTGCTGAAGCCTTGGAAGGGAAGTGGGGTAGCCGAGGGACTATTGAGCAAAGAAGGGGAACACTTCCTTGGGTGGGACAGGCATGTGGGGAATGAGAGACTATAGGTTGTTAGTTTGAGTAGGCACCTGTGATGGAGTCTTTTCTTTTTTCCATGAGCCGTTAGCCTAGTTAGGAACCCTTACCTAGGTGGAGTTTAGTCCCAGCTCGAGGGTGACTCACTATTGAGAATGATGAACAGTGTGGTCTAAGGCTGGGAGGTTCGTGGAAACTCTATACAAAATTGGTGATATTCTTAAAAAGATAAGTGTTAACTGTGTAATAAAATTACATGTTGCATTGTTATTTACGTGTTTATTTTATGGGTTTATCATATGCATGGTTATAACTGTCTGTAGGTTTTTGTGTATTTCTTGTATATGCTGCATGTCTATGTTTACTGTGATTTCAATGTGAATTTGTGCATTTATGTAATGTATTTGTCTGTTACATTTTATATATAAATCTTCCACAAGAGTGTTGTGTGTTTATGTTTTAAATGCATACAGTTAGAAAATTTTATGTGGCATAGTTCAGTTGGTTGTTGGGTATGTCACAATATGTTCCGCAGTGAGAGAATGAAAGTGTTCTCTAGTATAGCGTGGCCTGACCATGGGTGGTCGGGGATGTTATAATATGGTATCAGAGCTAAGTAAAATGTCTGAGTAGTGGCATGGCCTAACCTGTTGGTAGCTGGGGATGTTACAATATGGTATCAGAGCTTCATTTTTCAACACTGAGCCTGGATGGGCCGAGAAATTTGAGTTGAAGCAAAATGTCACAGAGGATTTATTTTGAAGTGGCCAAATTTCAGTTTGTAGAGTGTCCATGGTAAAAAAAAAAGAAAAAAAGTAACAACAACTGGGCGGAAATGGGGAAAAGCCCCAATTTTTGTGGTTGAATTCATGAGAAAATGGAGAAATTTATCCCAAGTGATGAGATATTACTGATTTAATATCTTTTCTAGCAAATTCGGACCTGGAATTGGTCGAATTTTAAGTTACAGTGAATCGATGACAGTTGGAGCGAGTTTTATAATTAAAATTCCCAATTCGTGAATTGAGTTTGGGAAAAATTAATTCCAGAAATGTCAACCCATAACGATCTATTGTTACAAAGGTTGAGTTGGTGTTATCGGGGTGAAATTGAATGAATTTTATAGTTGCAGAATGTCTATGGTGAATTGGGAAAAGCCCCAATTTCTGCAGCAGAATTCACGAGGAATCGATGTGCATAAAGGTGAATGTGCGTAGTTGGGCGCACCAAGAATTCATGTGGCACAGTGAAAAGATCGTGATAGGTAAAATTTGGCACTGCGAGACAAGGTATTGGCATGCTGATGCGTGCATTAAATTTTGGTGTTGTGCGGAAAAATGATAGTGTGCAGGTGTGCGCGATAAAAATTTAGAACCGCGTGGAAAAATATAGTGTGAGGGTGCGTGCAGAAAATTTTGGCGCTGCACAGAAAATTATTGTGTGTAGATGCGCGTGCTAAATTTAGCATTGCATGATGTGCACACACATAGTAATGGTGCACGCAGTGTGCACAATATTTCAAAGCACAAAGGAGTTTGGTTAGTGCACGCACAGTATGAGTATAAGTTGTCCCGCAATAGTGTAATCAAGGGTGCGCACATATTATTGTGCGCGGTGGGGGCATATTGAACTTTGGCATGGTGTAATGCATAGAGAGACATGCATGTGGAATATCAGTGCGTGATACAAAAACTGTGTGAAACAGGTATCAGTGCAAGAACCAAAACTGTGCGCAGTGGATATTGGCGCGCAACGCAAGAGTAGTGCACGCAAGATATTGGTGCGACAAAGAAGTGATACAGAGTGGTTTTAAAGTGCACAAAGCACGAATTACCTTATGATGTTGCATCACATGGTAAATATGGGTGCACAAATTGAAATTTGTGCGTACGAATTTGTCTGAAGGGAAAAGAATGTACCTGTACCATTTCAGACCAAAAACACAAATTGGCCTAGAAGTTCAACAGGCTGTAACTAGCAGCTCAGATCACAGAAAGAGTTGAAACTTGGACAGAGTGTCCATATTATGTATATGAAGAAGCCCAATTTATATCTTAATAAAAATCCAATGGAGTAGGTGAAAAAATGCTTAATTACAGCGCAGAGTTGCGCCAAGTTGAAAAATGAACAGAAACATTAATGGAAAATTTTCAAAAGACCATAAATTTCTTCTCAATACTCAGAATTGAGCATGTGAGAAGGCGTTTGAAAGGCATTGGAAAGTGGAATATAATTATCCACCCAGAAAATTTATCAAGGAATTCAAATTTCTAGGAAATCAAAAGAAATAATTCTGATATATATTAGTGAACCAGAATAGTTCATATTTTCATGAAATTGTTAAAATAGTTAGCCTGACAAGGTTTTGTTGGCTGCACATTTTAAAGAAATAGAAACAAATAGATCAAGATCATCTTAGATTCCAGAGTAATGGAAGAGGCACAAGGGAATTGCAGCTAGGAATATGAAATCAGAGGGATGGATGTCCATTTGGGCATTGAAGGAACAAACTCCAATGGACATGGAGAAGAAAGGAATGAAAACATGAATATGGCAAAGACCATTAAAATTTGCCGAAGGATGTCCAAAGCCATAAGGATGATAATGAAAGGTTTATGAGAGATAAGGAGCAGCAGGATGACTTCAATATGAAGTTATTACAGAGCTTGAACATAATAGAAAAGAAATTGGATAAGGAGAGTGGCTCGAGAAAATCGGGAAGTCACAAGTCTTGTGATGAGAAAAGAAAATCAAGAAGTGTTAAAAGACATCACCATCACTCCCCGAGGCATTCCAATAAGAGGAAACATAGCAGCTCAAGTCCATCCCCTGTCAGGAAGCATAAGAGTTATGGGGTGGATGAACTACGAGGAGAAATGAACAAAATCAAACCTCCTACTTTTGATGGTGAGCACAAGAAGGATGAAGATGCAGAGACATGGGTGTTGGGCATGAGAAAGTATTTTCAATTGCATAATTATTCTTCTCATCCAGAAGGTAGAATTTCCATCTATCAACTCAAGGGAAAGGCATCCATGTGGTGGGATCAACTTGTGCACGTAAAATACATTAAAGAGAAAAGTGTTACTTGGAGGGAATTCAAGAGGTATTTTGAGAAGAAATACTTGACTAAGAGATACTATGACAAGAAAATGAAAGAGTTCTTTGAACTCAAGCTTGGGAGTATGACCATTGATGAATATGAGAGAAGGTTTTTAGAACTGCTGAAGTATGTCTCTTTCATCAAGGATGAGACAGTGAAGATTCAAAGGTATTTGAGTGGATTGCCATCATTTATCAGTGACATAATACAGTATGATGATTCCAAGACATTGGAGGAGACCCTAAGGCAAGCTAAATGCCTATATGATCAACAAAAATCGAGGCCGACATTCCAAAAATCTCGGGAAGACAAAAAGAAATTCAAGGTGGATCAGAGGAAGAAGGGATATAAGCCACCATACTTCAAAAACAATCCTCAAGGACAACAAACTCCTAAAGAACCCAAAACAATTGACACAAGGAGTCAAAGGCCAAGGAAACCACCTATTCAATGTTGGGTTTGTAAAGGGGATCACATGTTCAGAGATTGTCCTCACAAAGGTGAAAAAGGGAGGATTGTTCACAATGTACATCAAGATGAAACAGTGGAGCACATGGGAAAAAAGGTACCCAGGATCTATGCATCTCTGGACAACAAGCAAGCAGAGTATCAGTCACATATGATTGAAGTGGAAGGTATGAACAACAACCAAACCATTGCTATTTTAATTGATTTAGGAGCTAGTCATAGTTATATAGATCCTAAGATGGTGGAAAGTTTGCATTTTCCAAGAAGCAAGCATGGGAAATCTTGGTTGGTGCAGCTGGCTATAGGAACCAAAAGAAAATTTAATGAGATGGTTAAGTCATGTCTTATGGACATGAATGGAATGAACACCCGGGTAGATTTGAACATCTTGCCTTTAGGTTCCTATGACTGTCTAGTTGGGATGGATTGGTTGGACCAACACCATGCTCTCCTAGACTATCATAACAAAGCATTTACTCACTTGGATGAGGAAGGGAAACTAAGGAAAGTGTAGGGAATTCCCAGGGCAGTAACCATCAGAGAGATTTCAACATTGCAGCTGAAGAAATGTTACAGAAAAGGGTGTCAAATATTTGCATCTCACATGGAGGAGACACCTAAAGATAAGGTGCCAAATTTGGAAGATTATGCAGTCCTGGAAGATTTTGAAGATGTGTTCAAGGAGATACCAAGACTACCCCCAAGGAGGGACGTTGATTTCTCTATAAATATAATGCCTGGAGCAGCTCCAGTGTCAAAGACTCCTTACAGAATGAATACACTAGAGCTGAAGGAGTTGCAAATGAAACTTGAAGAGATTCTGAAGAAGGGGTATATACGCCCAAGTGTCTCACCTTGGGGTGCCCCAATCTTGTTTGTGAATAAGAAAGATGGAACATTAAAATTGTGCATTGATTTCAGACAATTGAATAAAGTGACTGTTAAGAACAAGTATCCTCTGCCAAGGATTGATGATATTTTTGATCAATTGAAGGATGCAAAGATCTTTTCAAAGATAGATCTCAGGTCAGGATACCATCAGGTAAGGATTAAAGAGGAAGATATTAGCAAGACCACTTTCAGGACAAGGTATGGTCATTATGAGTTCACAGTGGTGCCATTTGGGTTGTCAAATGCACCAGCTGTCTTCATGTGCTTAATGAATGGTGTTTTCAGAGAATATTTAGACAAGTTTTTCATTGTCTTTTTGGATGACATTCTCGTATATTCTAAGTCAGAAGAAGAGCATGAAAATCATTTGAGGATGGTGTTTCAAGTATTAAGGGAGCATCAATTATATGCCAAATTGAATAAGTGCTCATTTTATCAGAAGCAAATTCACTATTTGGGACATATCATTTAAAAGGATGGGATAATAGTGGATCCTGAGAAGATAGAAGACATTAGAGAATGGGTAGTGCCAAAGAATGTGACAGAGGTCAGATCATTCATGGGTCTTGCAGGCTACTAAAGAAGATTTATTGAAGGATTCTCAAAGATAGCACACCCAATCACTTCCTTGCAAATAAAAGGTGTGAAGTTTCAATGGAAATTGGAATGTTAAAAGATTTTCCAACAATTAAAACAATTATTAACAAGTGTTCCAATATTAAGGATAGCAAACCCAATTGAAGACTTCATTGTATGCACAAATGCATGTAAAGAGGGACTTGGTGGAGTCCTCAGTCAAAATGGGTTTGTTATATGTTATGAATCAAGGAAGTTGAAGGAGCATGAAAGAAACTATGCCACTCATGATTTGGAGTTGGCATCCATAGTACATGCCTTGAGGAAATGGAGACACTACCTCATGGGGAAAAGGTTTGAGATGAGGACAGAGCAAAATGGTCTTAAATATTTGTTTAATCAACCAACTCTAAATTCTAGGCAAAGCAAATGGTTAGAATTTCTAAGCGAATATGACTTTGATATAAAGCATATCAAGGGGAAAGAGAACAAAGTGGTTGATGCACTCAGCAGAAGAGTGCATGAATTGCATGCTATAGCCATTAGCATGTACCATTCAGATTTGAAACACAGAATTTTAGAGGCTGGAAAATTAGATTTTCAATACAAGGAATTAGTGGCAAAATTACAGCAAGGTAATTTGCAACAAAAAATTGAAGAATACAAGCTAAATAAGGATGAAATTCTCATGTACAGGGGAAGAATTTATGTACCAAATTCATAGGATTTGAAAAATATGATATTGAGAGAAATGCATAATGTGCCTTATCTTGGGCACCCATGATATCATAAAACTATTGCAGCTATCAAGAGCCAATATTATTGGCCAGACATGAAGAAAGAGGTTGTTGATTTTATTGCCAGATGTTTGGAATGTCAAAAAGTAAAGGTTGAGCATAGACACCCAACTAGTTTGCTACAACCATTACCCATTCCTGAGTGGAAATGGGAAGTTGTAACCATGGATTTCATTACCAAACTGCCTAGAACAAACAAGCAACATGATTCTATCATGGTAGTGGTGGATAATCTTACTAAAGCTGCCCATTTTATTCCAGTTAATCTCACTCACAAGGCAACAAACATTGATGATGTTTATATGAGGGAAATTGTTGGATTACATGGAATACCCAAGACAATTGTGTCTGACAGAGATCCAAAATTTACCTCAAAATTTTGGAAGGGATTATTTAATGGTTTTGGAACAAGTTTGAATTTTAGTACAACTTATCATCCAAAAACAGATGGACAAACAAAGAGGGTGAATCAGGTGATTGAGGATATGTTGAGGATGTATGTGATGGATAAACCATCAAAATGGCAAGACTACCTACACTTGGTAGAGTTTGATTATAACAGTGGGTACCAAGCATCTCTAAAGATGATCTCATTTGAGACACTTTATGGTAGAAAGTGCAACACACCGGTAAGCTGGGATAACCCAACAGATAGAGTAGTGGTTGGGCCAGATTTGCTTAGGGAAATGGAAGAGCAAATGTTGAAAATAAAACAAAATTTGAAGGCTGCCCAAGACAGGCAGAAAATATATACTGATAAGGGAATAACTCACCGGGAATTTAAAGTGGGTGACCATGTATTCTTGAAAGTGAAAGCTAATAGAAGTTCCCTGAAGCTGGGAAATTGTTCAAAGTTGGCAGCTCGCTATTGTGGGCCATTTGAAATCCTAGAGAGGATTGGTCCAATATCTTATATGATTGCATTGCCTGCATCTATGTCTATTCATAATGT
>JZKD02S1672685.1:62598-86923 GCA_000966675.3 Picea glauca | reverse complement strand
AACCAAACCATTGCTATTTTAATTGATTTAGGAGCTAGTCATAGTTATATAGATCCTAAGATGGTGGAAAGTTTGCATTTTCCAAGAAGCAAGCATGGGAAATCTTGGTTGGTGCAGCTGGCTATAGGAACCAAAAGAAAATTTAATGAGATGGTTAAGTCATGTCTTATGGACATGAATGGAATGAACACCCGGGTAGATTTGAACATCTTGCCTTTAGGTTCCTATGACTGTCTAGTTGGGATGGATTGGTTGGACCAACACCATGCTCTCCTAGACTATCATAACAAAGCATTTACTCACTTGGATGAGGAAGGGAAACTAAGGAAAGTGTAGGGAATTCCCAGGGCAGTAACCATCAGAGAGATTTCAACATTGCAGCTGAAGAAATGTTACAGAAAAGGGTGTCAAATATTTGCATCTCACATGGAGGAGACACCTAAAGATAAGGTGCCAAATTTGGAAGATTATGCAGTCCTGGAAGATTTTGAAGATGTGTTCAAGGAGATACCAAGACTACCCCCAAGGAGGGACGTTGATTTCTCTATAAATATAATGCCTGGAGCAGCTCCAGTGTCAAAGACTCCTTACAGAATGAATACACTAGAGCTGAAGGAGTTGCAAATGAAACTTGAAGAGATTCTGAAGAAGGGGTATATACGCCCAAGTGTCTCACCTTGGGGTGCCCCAATCTTGTTTGTGAATAAGAAAGATGGAACATTAAAATTGTGCATTGATTTCAGACAATTGAATAAAGTGACTGTTAAGAACAAGTATCCTCTGCCAAGGATTGATGATATTTTTGATCAATTGAAGGATGCAAAGATCTTTTCAAAGATAGATCTCAGGTCAGGATACCATCAGGTAAGGATTAAAGAGGAAGATATTAGCAAGACCACTTTCAGGACAAGGTATGGTCATTATGAGTTCACAGTGGTGCCATTTGGGTTGTCAAATGCACCAGCTGTCTTCATGTGCTTAATGAATGGTGTTTTCAGAGAATATTTAGACAAGTTTTTCATTGTCTTTTTGGATGACATTCTCGTATATTCTAAGTCAGAAGAAGAGCATGAAAATCATTTGAGGATGGTGTTTCAAGTATTAAGGGAGCATCAATTATATGCCAAATTGAATAAGTGCTCATTTTATCAGAAGCAAATTCACTATTTGGGACATATCATTTAAAAGGATGGGATAATAGTGGATCCTGAGAAGATAGAAGACATTAGAGAATGGGTAGTGCCAAAGAATGTGACAGAGGTCAGATCATTCATGGGTCTTGCAGGCTACTAAAGAAGATTTATTGAAGGATTCTCAAAGATAGCACACCCAATCACTTCCTTGCAAATAAAAGGTGTGAAGTTTCAATGGAAATTGGAATGTTAAAAGATTTTCCAACAATTAAAACAATTATTAACAAGTGTTCCAATATTAAGGATAGCAAACCCAATTGAAGACTTCATTGTATGCACAAATGCATGTAAAGAGGGACTTGGTGGAGTCCTCAGTCAAAATGGGTTTGTTATATGTTATGAATCAAGGAAGTTGAAGGAGCATGAAAGAAACTATGCCACTCATGATTTGGAGTTGGCATCCATAGTACATGCCTTGAGGAAATGGAGACACTACCTCATGGGGAAAAGGTTTGAGATGAGGACAGACCAAAATGGTCTTAAATATTTGTTTAATCAACCAACTCTAAATTCTAGGCAAAGCAAATGGTTAGAATTTCTAAGCGAATATGACTTTGATATAAAGCATATCAAGGGGAAAGAGAACAAAGTGGTTGATGCACTCAGCAGAAGAGTGCATGAATTGCATGCTATAGCCATTAGCATGTACCATTCAGATTTGAAACACAGAATTTTAGAGGCTGGAAAATTAGATTTTCAATACAAGGAATTAGTGGCAAAATTACAGCAAGGTAATTTGCAACAAAAAATTGAAGAATACAAGCTAAATAAGGATGAAATTCTCATGTACAGGGGAAGAATTTATGTACCAAATTCATAGGATTTGAAAAATATGATATTGAGAGAAATGCATAATGTGCCTTATCTTGGGCACCCATGATATCATAAAACTATTGCAGCTATCAAGAGCCAATATTATTGGCCAGACATGAAGAAAGAGGTTGTTGATTTTATTGCCAGATGTTTGGAATGTCAAAAAGTAAAGGTTGAGCATAGACACCCAACTAGTTTGCTACAACCATTACCCATTCCTGAGTGGAAATGGGAAGTTGTAACCATGGATTTCATTACCAAACTGCCTAGAACAAACAAGCAACATGATTCTATCATGGTAGTGGTGGATAATCTTACTAAAGCTGCCCATTTTATTCCAGTTAATCTCACTCACAAGGCAACAAACATTGATGATGTTTATATGAGGGAAATTGTTGGATTACATGGAATACCCAAGACAATTGTGTCTGACAGAGATCCAAAATTTACCTCAAAATTTTGGAAGGGATTATTTAATGGTTTTGGAACAAGTTTGAATTTTAGTACAACTTATCATCCAAAAACAGATGGACAAACAAAGAGGGTGAATCAGGTGATTGAGGATATGTTGAGGATGTATGTGATGGATAAACCATCAAAATGGCAAGACTACCTACACTTGGTAGAGTTTGATTATAACAGTGGGTACCAAGCATCTCTAAAGATGATCTCATTTGAGACACTTTATGGTAGAAAGTGCAACACACCGGTAAGCTGGGATAACCCAACAGATAGAGTAGTGGTTGGGCCAGATTTGCTTAGGGAAATGGAAGAGCAAATGTTGAAAATAAAACAAAATTTGAAGGCTGCCCAAGACAGGCAGAAAATATATACTGATAAGGGAATAACTCACCGGGAATTTAAAGTGGGTGACCATGTATTCTTGAAAGTGAAAGCTAATAGAAGTTCCCTGAAGCTGGGAAATTGTTCAAAGTTGGCAGCTCGCTATTGTGGGCCATTTGAAATCCTAGAGAGGATTGGTCCAATATCTTATATGATTGCATTGCCTGCATCTATGTCTATTCATAATGTATTCCATGTATCATTTCTAAATAAATATATACCTGATACTAATCATGTTATTGGTTGGAATGTGATTCAGGTGGAGCAAGAAGGTGCTTTTCAAGTGCATCCGGTGCGCATTCTGAACCGGAAAATAAAACAGCTTAGAAATCGAGCCATAGGGCTTGTAAAGGTCCAATGTACTTGGTACGGTCCTGAGGATGCTACTTGGGAGCATGAGGATGCAATGCAGGCAGAATACCTGCATCTTTTTGAGGATTTTTAAAATTTAGTTGTACATGGGTACATGATGCACTAAGGACAGTGCATAAATAAGGGGAGGGGATTGTAATATCCCTAAGGCCGAACCCAATTGTAAATGTAAATAAAAATGTACTTAAACTGGTGAGTTGTTTTGATATCATTTTTATATGCACATTTCATGGCATAGTGTGCGCATGTACTGCGTAGTAAAATGAGGAAGTGTGCACATTCCAGGATACCGTGTGCAGCATCTGGAGTGCGCGTGATGTTGAGGCCAGGGAGCCTTTGTGTATATGATATGTTTTATAGGCTGGTGAGCCAGTTATTATAAGCTAGGATGCTTATGTTTTGATTAGGTCGGAGAGCCTATATGTTAAAGGCCAGTGCGCCTATTTTTGTACATGTCTCATATTTAATATAAAATACATAACTACATGTAGACTGACCACGATAAAAGAGACGGGGGACTAAACTATGCTAATTAGGGAAAGGGTGGGGCCTAAAAGTTAAGGAAAAGGGCTAAGCCAGGGAGCTTAAGCCAAAAAGAAATATTATATTAATATTTCTTAAAATCATAAAGTATGGATAATTATTTTATCCTAAGTTCTAAAGTTGGGGACAAGTGGGCCAAAGTAGCTCCCAAAATGACAAGTGACAAGTTGGGGAAATGCATACTTATTTTTGGGACTTAGTTCATTTTCACACTGCCCCATCATTCATACCATCATCTTTTCCATGATTCCTTCCATCATTCAGCCAAGATGCTAGGACCATTTTCACTCACATAGTCAGTTATCCTCCATACTTTCTGTCACTATACCTGAGCTTGTATCCATGGCCATAGAGGTTTGTGTAGTTGGTTAGATGGGGAGTTGAACTGAAGAAGCGGGTTGTCAGGCCCATGGGATATCGAAGAGGCAGGTTGTCAGGCCCGTGAGAAATTCTCTGGGTGAGAGAATTGTTGGGAATTGATTCCCTGAGGGTACTAAACTGCAACTACAGGGATATGAGACTTCCTGTTCGGCCTGTTGTTGAAGCCCTGGAAGGGAAGTGGGGCATCTGAGGGACTATTGAGCAGAGAAGGGGAACACTTCCTTGGGTGGGACAAGAATGTGGGGAATGGGAGACTGTAGATTGTTAGTTTGAGTAGGCACCTATGATGGATTCTTTCATGTTTTCCATGAGCCGTTAGCCTAGTTAGGAACCCTTACCTGGGTGGACTTTAGTCCCATCTTGGGGGTGACTCACTGTTGAGAGTGATGAATAGTGTGGTCTAAGGCTGGGAGGTTCGTGGAAGGTTTGCACGCAGTTGGTGATATTATTAAAAAGATAAGTGTTAACTGTGCGATAAAATTACATGTTGCATTGTTATTTACGTGTTTATTTTATGGGTTTATCATATGCGTGGTTATAACTATCTATAGGTTTTTGGGTATTTCCTGTATATGTCGCATGTCTATGTTTACTGTTATTTCAATGTGAATTTGTGCATTTACGTAATGTATTTGTCTGTTACATTTTTTATATAAAGCTTCTACAAGAGTGTTGTGTGTGTATGTTTTAAATGCATGCAGTTAGAAAATTTTATGTGGCATAGTTCAGTTGGTTGTTGGGTATGTCACAGTATGTTCCACAGTGAGAGAATGAAAGTGTTCTCAGGTGTAGCATGGCCCAACCATGGGTGGTCAGGGATGTTACAATATGGTATCAGAGCTAAGTAAAGCGTCTGAGTAGTGGCATGGCCCATCTTGTTGGTAGTTGGGGATGTTACAAGAATCTCCTTTAATGTTCTAGTCGCCAACTTTTCTTTCTTAGTAATTTTAGGAGTCTCTTCTAAGGTCTCATCAACTATGACAATCAATTTCTCTTTCTTCAAAGAAGATTTGAATAACATTTTAGCATTGAGTCTTAACTTATTTGTGGGTCTGGTTTTGGGTCTGTCAGGCCAGTCTACATGTTGTTTTCCTTTATTCCTCCTGCTATGTCTCACCTCTGAAGATTTCTCATCTTATATGTCAAGGTTTTGTTGTGCAGGCTCAACTTCTATTTGTTAAAGAGATGATTGAATTTACCATGACATTTGTTTGGTTCTCCTCATGGTGTAAACTTTATCACATTCCACAAACCCATGTTTTGGTGGAGATGATTTCAAATTCTGCTTAGATGCTTCTTCCTTATGTAAGGTGAACTTTATTTTGCTCGATTTGGTCTCTCTTTCTACAAGGGAGTCTTTTTCTTGCACCTATACAATACCCTTCGATGTGCTACCCATTTCCCTCAAAACCTTAGTTTTCTTGATAGTAGGTGTTTTCTGTGTTTTTTAAACATGTTCTTCAAACTCTAATGAAGATAACAATTGTTCCCAAGACACTTGTAATTCACTTAATGCATACATAACTAGAATTTTAATAATACCTTGATGAAATAAACTTTGATGATCATTTTGAGGAATATAGCTTTGTATCCTCTTTTCCATATTTGTCAAACTTTTCAACAGATAAAATGGTAGATTCATTTCCTTATCTCCATTTAAATGCATCAAAAATCACATGTGATAAAAATGAATGGTAGAAAACTTACCTTCATAGGTTATGTATTTCTAGACCACTGGTAAGGAAATTTGTCATTCCTTCTTTAGACATTTATTTGGGATGCCTTGAATTCAATCTGGATTATGGTGTTCTACTACTAGGAACTGGTTGCATAGGTCTGTAGGGAGTTCTCCCTTCTTAAACCACCTTTCACTTGAATAATGATATCTCCCACCTAGGTCTAAACCGTGTCGAAGTTTTTAGAAAATAACATTGAAATTTCAGCATGCTGCCCCTGAAAAGAACAACAAAACCTAAACCATCCTTCAAAAACAAATTTATGTATGATTTATGGGCAAGATTCTAATAGCTCAATTCCCTCTGCTTCTAATCGGAGAAATTGACCACACCTTTTTTGGGCGACATATTATTGATCACGAACTTTGTTTGTTCCATTTGCACGATATTCTTGGTTTCATTGTTGGGATATGTTTTCACGATATCCAGATATTGAACCCATTTTTAGTAATGATGTTTTTATGTGGTATAAGAATGGTATCATTCTTGTAGTGAACATGTTTATCCTTGGGAAAATACCTTTTAATTGGAAATGTAAACCAAACAAATATGATGTGACACATCTCATTTTATGCAAATATTTCTAAACATGCCTTATAAAAATCAAATGAATTTGAATTTGAGCAAAGGAAATCACACCAGCAATGAACAGTAAAGATAAAATGTGCAACAAACAAAGACAAATTGGGTTTAGAAAAAGGCTTATGATTGGATATGCTAAATTTTAGGAACAAAAAGGTAGAAACAAGTTTAGAGACAAAAAGGTAGAAACACGTTTAGAGACTAACAACATCCATCACCCTTGATCTCTTGACATAACATTCATTATATTTAGAATGGGCACCATGTCTCCTCACAATTAGGAAGTCAAGTTATTCATCACAACATGGAAGGTTTTTGGAAATCATAGATATATCTTGAGGAAAGATAATAATGTGGCTACTATATTTATTTTTCCCACGATGAGCATGTGTCACTTGCAATATTGGATTAATCCATACTATTAGCATCTCTTCAACTTGGGTAAGTACTCTAAGAACATTGGGTTGTTCACTGAGATCCACGTTATTCAAACAAGAGAAATGATGGAAACCTCACTCATTCTTGCATCTTTTACAAATAGGTCCTTCAGACACTCTTAGAACTTGAATACTAGAATAATATTCATGGAAAACATGGCACGTTTCGACAATAAAGAGGTTATCAATCTTGGAGTGGAATGTTTTGTGAACTTCAATCATGTCTCTATCAAAATGATGGAAAGTAGTATCATTAGGTCTAGCAATAGGAACTTTGGGTAGAGCATAATGTGGAGCATCGATTTGAATTCAACCATTTCTTTCCATAAAATTGATGGATTGCATTTCTCTAAATTGATCACATTGAATGGTGTCATGCTCAGATAGTATTAGAGATGTTAATGATCTTCCAAAATATAAAAAATAAATGTGTTAAGAAATTTTCATGGTGGAAAGATTATAGCCATCCATGAGGATGATGTTATAGAAATATTCGACATCTATGATGAACTGAATGAGCACAACTCTCACAAAGTCGTAGGAATGATGCAATCTACAATCATTGTGGAAAAGTTCGCAAATGTGGAAACCTTGTATTCAAACGAATCCTCCTAAAGAAGAAACTATCTTTTTTTTCCACAAAAAAATTCTCTTTATATTCATACTAATATAAAAGTGTACATAACAGTATTTTACGCCAAAAAAGATACCATTGGCTGCCAATAACTATAACAATACATTGTTGCATGTAGCTAATAAAAAAATTACTTTTGGAGAGGATATGTAAGCTGCTACTATCACTCCACCTATGTCATAGAGTCCTCTGATTACAATAAAAACTTTATATAGTCACTAAATAAAAAAACTATGCTGACAAAAGATATTAGGCGAAGGCACTCTAAGCTTAATATAAACTTAAGAACACAGTAGGGCCCTCATGACCCTCTTCACATAAGTAGTATGCAATGTATCTTGGATGCCTCAGGAGCACTTGTTTTGATAGATGATCCGCCTCTTGGTTGTCTTCCGATATACATGGCCAAAGGATATGTCCCTGAACAGTTTGATGAGATTTGTTATTCTTTATTTCCAACACTCCAAGGTGAACACCTATAGCGATCCTTTCCCTATAAGCCAATCAATGACTATTCTTGAATCTCCAAGGACGTTGATCTCATAAATAAATAGTCGAGAAGCTAGAGTTAATAACGCCCAAACCCCCAGAAGTTCAGCTTTGGTGTTTGTTACAGATCCAAAATTTATCGTCCACTTATAAAAAACATGCTCCCTAATATTTATCACTCTCCCCACTCCACTGAGTTCATCGTTATGTTGTGAAGCCCCATCAAACCATCCATTAATCTTCTTCCTAGTCATCACTCCTTTTGGTTTTCTCGGGACTGGAGTATGAATCTATTTCTTGTTGGATTCCAGTGTAGCCAAAGATAAGTAGACCACCTTCTGATAGGAAGGAAGACCTGATTCAAAAATAGCATAGTTCCTTTCTAACCAAATGTACCACTAGATGTAAACAGGTAAGTTGGAACCAAACGATTCTGATCAAACCAACAGTTCATACATTCCAAAAATGTGGAACTGTGCACCTGGTTGAGTAAGGATACATAAGTTTTATTTTATTTCATACCATAGACATGAAGGAACAATGAACAAATAGATGATTAACTGACTCCCCATAAATCCTGCAAAGTTGACAGATGCCTAGTCCCACATGACCTCTATGTTGAATATTGTCCCAAGTGAGGACTTTGTATTCTGCTACCAACCAAAGAAATAATTTAAGATTTAGTGTACAATCCCAATTACACATCATCTTCCTCCAACATCCAGTTCTAGTTGTCCACTATTTAGTCGTGATGGCATTATAAACGTTCTTTGCAGTTATATGTCTCGAGGAATCGCCACCCGTCCAGATCAATACATCTGGTCGAATCCACAGATGTACCCCTGAATCTATCAATGCCTTCTTGCACCCGTCCCATTCAATCGCCAAAACTCCTGATGGGTCCAAATCCTCGCTGCCAATCCAAGTGGAGAAAATAGTGCTAGGGCGCAATTCTCGACTGGCTTGATATAGATAATGCACATTCTTATTATTTAATGCATGAACTAGAGCATCGGAAAAGAATGCATTTCTTCCCATCCCCAATATCAAATATTTACCAATAATGATAGAGTGTCACAAGCTTGAGTTCCAAGCAATATAGTGAAGCAGAAGAGGAATATATTGTTGGAGAGTTCTCCAGGTCTGTGAGCCTTGTGGCACTAAACAATCAACGGATCTCATCCATCTAGTAACAGACCCAAAGGGTAGGTACTTGTCTTTGATAAAATGTTGCCAAATGCCTCTATTCATCAGTACTCTCCAAAGGTTGTTGGTCGTCAGAGCCCGATAAAAACTGAAGATTTTTCTCATCCCCCATCACCCAAATTTTTTTGGGCATGCTATATACTCCCATTTGCACAAATGATAGCTTTGTTTTTGTTTTCCCCCAATCCATAGGAAAGAGAAGACTAGTTGGAGGATCCTATTGAGAACCGAGAAAAGAATATGTGTCATATCTAACCAATAGACGGGTTGGCCTTCCAAGACAGCCTTGATCAATACATAACGTCCTCCGATAGTGAGCCACTGATTGCACCAATGGTTTATTCTCTTTTCAAATTTTGTAGTGAGCCACTGCCAATCATCCGCCTTATATCGATCCGATTTTAAGAGATAACCCAAATACTTGAAACTTTTTGAGAGGGATACAAAGATATACTGAAAAACTGACTTAAAATTTCCAGAGTGTCCTCCGCTACTCAAAAGTGGTGACAAGTTGACTTTTTGATATTTATCACAAGCCCAGATGCTCCACAAAACACACCCAGAATTCTATGAATCTTCTGCCATTGTTCCAAATATGCTTTTGACATACTGATTATATCATCCACAAAAATAAAATGTAGTATCGTTATAAGCCTGGAAACATTAATACCTGTCAGCTTTCCTTCAGAATGGGATTTTTTAAGGGATAGGCTCATTTCTTCCATCATGAGAATGAAAAGCAACAGTGATAGAGGGAAACCATGTCTGAGCCCTCTTCCACCCTAGAAGAAATTAGTTGATTCACCATTAATCAAGATAGAAAAATTCGTTGAAGAGACACATCCCATGATCCAGTTAGTAGTGGGCAAGACGAAACCACTTTGGATGAGAATTAGGCAGAGGAAATCCCAATTTATACAATCATGCGCCTTATTTAAGTCAAGTTTTAGAATAATAGCTTGTAGCTTTTTCATCTTAATACTGTGCAGACACTCTTGGGCTGTACCTATAGCATCTAGGATCTTCCTCCATTTGAGAAATCCCATTTTTTCCTCATACAGAACCCGAGAAAAAAATGGTCTAATCCTCTTTGCTAATTTTTTTGAGATAATCTTATAACACAAGTTACACAGTGCAATTAGCCGAAAATATCCCAAGGTTGATCGACAGTTAACTTTTGGAATAAGCGCGATAAAATTCAAATTTATCACCTTATTAATTGTTCTAGTAACTCTAGATTCTTCCACAGCTTCGAGCAAGTCCTTTCCAACCAGATCATAAAAGAAAATAAATAACTCCACTGTCCACCCGTCGGGCCCTAGACATTTTTCCTTGGAAAAAACTTTTAACACCTCAAGTACTTTCACTTTGGTGATAGGTCTTTCAAGGGTATCAACCTCATCCTCCTGTACTATTCTTACAAAGATTCTAACCAACTCAATCTGATCTATAATGGAAGTTTTCCCCATATCGTGAAAAAAATATTTGAAAAAAATCTGAATTGTTTCATTTATATCTTCTTTCCCTGAATGTACACAGCCTTGATCATCCTTTATTTCCCATATGTGCCTTTTGTTTCTTCTATAGCTATCAAATCGGTGAAAAAACTTGGTGTTTTTGTCCCCACTTTTGATCTAGATTACTCTGCTTTTTTGTCTCCAGTGCTCCTCATCAGCAAGTAGCAGCTTCTTGCGTTCCACCTCTAATGGTTTTATGCAGAAATATATCTCTTGACAATCCACACCCTGTTCCTTCCGTAAATAAAGAGTAGACGGGTTTTCTTCTATTGTTTCCAATGCAATATTTTCCTGTAATCTTTTTTCCCTAGACCAGATCTTTACACGGGATTTTAGAAATTTTAATTTCCTTACTAATTGAACTTGAGCCCCATCTTCCCTATCATCCTGTATGAAACCCACACCTCTTTAACCAAAGATACAAACCTATCATCCCGCAACCAGTCTAGATTGATTTTGAAAGGATGTGCAACAGTTGGGAAACCCATGCTCAGTTGTAGTATTACAGGGGCATGGTTGGAAATGTACGGATATTCCACCCATGTCCTGAAACGATCAAGAGACAAAAGTAGATCCTATGATACTAAAACTTTTTCAAGTCTTTTTAGAATTTTATCCAGTCCACATCTTCCATTTCTCCAGGTTGGAGTCACCTCTGTTGGAAAAATGTCAATCAGTTGGTTTCTACGGAACATTTCTTTGAAGAATAATTCCAACGGATCGTATAATGGTGTCACTCCCCAGACTTCATCAACAGTAGAAGTGAGGTTTAAATCCCTAACAATAACCAGATCTCCCTTTGCCAGTAGTCCCAAGCCTTCCACCTTTTCCCAATATCTCTTGCACTCGATAAACGTGTCATATACATTTAAAACATTGATCCTTCTGTGGTCGGATACACAAAGACCTATCAATAGTATACCACCACATCTTAAAAAGGGCATTAATATAAAAAAAATTGGGTCCCATGCCACTAGAAGTCCACCCGACTTCCCTAAATCATTTACATCACAAACCATCCAATCTGGTCTTAAAGAGTTCACAAACAGTCAATCATTTTCCTCAGAAACTAGAGTCTCTTGTAGGAAGATGATATCATGAGATGTTTTGGAGAGTATTACTCTCATGGAGGCCATTTTTAGGAGTCCCCCTACCCCTCTAATATTCAGGGAGAGGAGGATCATGATTTTTCCCATGCAAGGGATTTCATGCCTCTAAGAACCCCCCTGATCTAAATGTGAATCCAAATGATGTGCCGAAAATGAAAGGTTGGTACCCAACTTCTTGTGGTCGCTCCTAGTTTTTATTGGTGAAACCTCCAAACCAAGGTCGCGAGACCACGCTAAATCCATCCCAGTAGGTTCCCCAAAACTAGTAGACGCCCCTAGAAATCCCCTAGACTTAGAATCCTTGTAAAATTCCTTACCCATATATGTCAGAAGATGAATAGTTTCAGTGACCTCCCTAATGGGTGAAACCGGTGTATTTATCAGACTATCCAAGACCGGGTCACTAGCTATAACCCTCGAAGACCTCAAGTCCAAACAACAAGCTTCTGCAAACATTTTGGTTGGAGGTTTTGATAGCAAAGGCTCAAGGGAAGCCACGAGCTTGGGTATGGGATCCACACTATCCACTAACCGGGTTGGAATCAGAAAAATAGGTTCATCAACCTTCTCCAAGAGATAACCCGGCTGTGATAACCTTTCAGACGTGTGAGTGTTATCCAAGTGGTCCCTCTCCTAAGAAGTCAATGAAAGATAAATAGATGGACATAGAGACTTGAGATTATCGACAAAGGTGGCAGCCGAGATCCCAGGTGCGTCTTCCTCACTCGAAGCAACATGGCCCCCCACATCCTGTGAGTCCTCCAAATCCATGTAGAGATCCTTAGATTGTTCCTCCCAAGTCTCCTCCAAGTCTGGCAACCACTATGCAGAAAGACAATCTTTACATAAATGGATAGTCCATATACAGAGGGAGCATTGAAATGGTACCCCTAATTAATCCAGATGTTGCACAAATAGATGTCCCCACCAGTCAATTTCTAGAGACTCAAGTGACCCTACATGTATGTCCAGATCAACTAAAACTTTGTCCATATGTTTATCTGTAGACCAAAGGGAATATTTGTCTACTTTGATGAAACTTCCCAACACATTACCTATCTCCTCAAGTGCCCTAGAGTTCCACAGCTGTAGCGGAAGACCTAGGAGAAGTACCCATAGATGTCGAAAACTGAAATATTCAGTGCTTGGATCGAAATGAATGTGCCATCGTTTGAGCATTAAGCTCCCTCCGTCAAAGTCCCAAAACTTACCTAAAATGAGCTATGTATCCTCGGGAGATTTGAAAACAAACCCCAGCCATCCTCTCAATAATGAAAACACCTCCGGAGAGTACCCTAGGACTGGTTCCCAGGTACTTGCCATCCAAGCATCCAACGGTCTTTTGCAGTGCGACCTGTAGGCGTATTTCCCCATCAACAAACAAATGGAAAGAGTGCAAGATTCCTCTAAGCCCACATCCACCCCCATCACCATCCTCCTCTTGGATTTTTTTGGCTTCCACACACTCGTGATGCATTTCACAAACCCCCTTTGTGGTGGATTATGACCACCTGAAGCAGTCTCAATATGGTTGTTTGGAGGCTTCGATATATCAGGGAGCTTAGTGTCCTCAACACCAGAGTGTATACCTGACCCACAGTTCTTCCAGGTGAAACCTCCCCCCTCCTTACTACCCAAAACAACTTATGAGGTTCTCCGTGTGTGAAAAGTGGCTCGACAGGTTTGTAACAAGCTCTGATTACCCACTAAATGAGAGGTCATTTTATCCGAGGAGATGTCATTTACGCTGGCATTTAAGTTGTAGAAACCCACATTAACCCTACTCAACTCGTCCACCGAGGAGAAAACACTTTCCTTCTCCTACAACTCATCATTAGCCACACCCATGAGTGCGCTGACCTCGAAGTCCATGCCAAGTCTTCCCCCAAGCACCCGACAGCCTGCCACCTTAGTTCTAAAGTCAAAACATGGTAGTATAAATAGTTAAAAGAGTTAAAGCATGTTAATGAAGGAGAGGACAAATGGGGGGATAATCAATTACTCTTGTCCAATCGAAGAAACTCCCCCTGCAATTCCGCCTCCACCTGTTACATGTGTAAAGAAGCTTCTATCACCATTGCTTCACTACACAATGTACTTTTTGAAGAAGAAACTATCAACAAGTAGAAACTATGGCAACCTCATTTTTTTAAGAGCAAACTGATTAGATGTGTAAGCACACCATGTACTTTCAGTTGTGCAATTACATAAATTTTAGTAGAAACATCATTTGATCCGATTATGAGAAACAAAAATATAAATCGATTCAAATTTAAGATGAAGAACAACGAAAATAAAATAATGTGTAATTATATTGATGGTTGTGAAATTACATTATTATGTGACAAATAATAAGAATTCATAAAACAATAAGCAAATTCTAATTAATCCACTTCTACTAAAATATGATAACTAGAATACCTTTTAAATAAATAAGGAATATTTTCTTATAATGGGATAACCATAAAAGATGAGATGATTCAGATTTAAGATAGACTAGCACAACTGCTAACTCGTGGTTGGTGAACGCCGAAAGAGTTACGACTGATAAAAAAATTCTCATTTTAAAATAAAACCTAGCCAGATAATGAAACTCTAACTGAGCCAGATAATTAAACTCTGAAGAATTCCAAAAGTTAATCATTTAAATGTGGCAATCATATGATGTTATAGTAATTTCTTAATATGATTAGGTAAATGTTAAAAAGTAAATAGGGTAACGGATGCATTTATAAATGCAAAGAAGTTATCAACAATAAATCTGATCCATTGATTTTGGAGGATGACTAAGAATATACCAGCATCTTCAATGCATAACCATCAGATTAGAATTTAAGATCAAAAGATCATTAATTGTGCCCATCTCCAATAGGTATACGCATTTCGGCATAAAAATGATGAGAAAAAGGAATAATTTGTCATTATAAGTTTTCGTATTCATGATTGTCAACTTAGATTATAATGAGTAAAAATTATTTGTTAGCAGTTACATGTTTGTGGCTGATGAACGCGAAAGGATTATTTCATTTACAAATCTTAATTAGGGTTTACCTTAGAGTTTTGGCAGAGAAAAAAAATAGTTCTCCAGTTAAAAGGCATAAGTACCAGAACTTGTGTATGTGAATCATGAAAGAGGCTCTAAATGTCCTTCTTTGCAAGCTATTTAACTCTGCCAATTTTGAGAACACAATTAATAATACATACATTAATCATAAGTCTAATAACCCTAACCCTATTAATAATATATTATTAAAAACCCTAACTCTAAAACAGATAAAGTATTAATGCACTTTTTAATATATTGATTTTTAAAACATATTTTAATAATAAACGTCTCCCCGTGAAGCTAAGCTTGGTTCCTTACACGTGTACTAGATGGCATGTGTCAGCGCTACTGAAACTACTAGTGCTATTGGATAAGAAATTGGTTCTTAAGCTATAACTACTGTTGGACCTAAAGCCCATGACCACCATGTCTCATATATAACAATCAATGACCACCACTTGGCTACAAGGGGGTGAAGAAAATAAGGAAGAATTGCTAGAACTTACAAAGGAGGACAAGGAAGGAGACACAATGAATTATTTACATGGGGAGGGTGCTCCTGTTTCCGAATCACTCCCCATTCCTTTGTATAAGTGAGAGGCGATACGACTACTCATGCTATCCACGAACCATTAGACAGATACAGCCACCCAACCAAGACAGTCTACCCGGATTGAGACTCCTATGTTATTAACAGATGAAATGTATCCCCAACCCTCCCCACATCCTTTGAAAAGGCACTGTGGGGTTCCCCTCCTCGTAGTCTTCTTCAAATCCCAACTGGTCATGCATCTAAATATGAGCAGCCCATTAAAGGACCTTCAACATCCATCCTCGCAGAGCAGGCCACCACACGCATCGACAGAGCGAGGCGTACAGTGAATGAGGAGATTGATTCACTTGATGGAAAACATATTTAACTTTATTACTGGAAATGATAAATAATTAACTTGAATACAAACAAAGAACAAAGAATATGAAATGACTTACAACAGAATTCATTAATCGAATGAAGAATTATGGCGGTTTTCATCTTAGGTGTAAAAAGTGGCACAATTGTAAATCTAGCACTAAATGTTAGGTAATTATGGTGGTTGCCATTGTAGGTGTACAATAGATATACAAAAAGTGGCAGAAATGTAAATTTAATATAGTAAAATGAGAACAAGTTAACAGTGAAGTAAATTTGTAATTTTAAGTAAGTTTGTTAATCATTTGAACGTGGCAATAAGATGGTCATACAGTAATTTCTTAATCATATTAAGTAAATGTTAAAAAGTAAACAGGTTAACGGAAGCCTTTAAAAATGATAGAAAGTTATGAACATGAAATCTCATTCATTGATTTGGAAGGACGTCTAAGAATATGCTATCATCTTCAATTGATAACCATTGAAATTTATGGTTAAAATATCATTAAATGTGCCCATTGCCAATAGATGTACGCCTTTCGGCGTAATTATTTGCTAACGCTCCAGATTTCATATATTGAAAAAGAACAAGTGTGTAATATAGTCTGAGATATAAACACCAAATCCATATAAGTTGTCAAACACCGAATCCGAGCACTCAAATTACCAACTAGATACATACATAGAAGGATAGTAGCCATATTGATAAAGACTATGAATTTATCAATGTGCAACAAGGGCAAGCCAAACACCATGAGAAGAACTTTGTAGTGGTCTGCAACTATATAAGGTTGATAAATCACCTGCAACAATGTAGGGCGTAGGAAAAAACCAATGATACCACGATCCTTAGTTCAACGAGTTAGTAGTGATACATACTTCAGTGATACAACCATCTTCATCTTGGGTTCTGATGTAGTAGATTTGATATGTGCTCATACGGAATTCGATACGGTGAGATTTATGTAGTGAAGAAAAGCATTGATCCTAAAGTGAAACCCTAGGCCAAATGCATTGCCACTAAAGTGAAATTCCCACTCCTATGCCATCAAAATCCAGGGAGAGGAAGCAGACATATGGCCATGCCTGCTAGTATTCTAAGCTATAGAAGGAAGAGAAGGACACCTGACCCTGTCCATTGATTTTGGAAGAATACAAAACCATAAAAAGGTGAAAAAACAAGTCATATTAGGTTTAGGATTTAATCTCATCCCTCTTTTCTATAGGACGACTAAGAATATTTTGTTCTCATTAAATATTGACCTTCTACCTAATATTTATTATTCAAAAAAAAAAATATGGAACCTCATTCCGAAATAGGGATGCTTATTGGCATAATAAATGTAAGAGGACTTATTAGAAGGTTATATTTCTAGAACATTCCTCCTCTAGAATGATTTTAGGTGGTTGGTAGTGTTAGCATTAGAAGTCTCACCTAGATTGCTATAGGTGTGAGCCTAATACCCATAAGATTTTATACTTTATAAAAGATAATATTTTAGTTTTAGGTGTAGAGAATGGATGAGAAACTCAGTTCAAAGTATCAACACACAAGCTCCATAAAACATACTTAAGCAAGCAAGACTTGAACAATCTCTTATTAGTTTACAAGATATTAGTGAAAAGATGGAAGAATGAGGAAGAAACTGTGAATATATGAACCAAACTACTTCAGGCACCTTGGTACACATATAGAGGAAATATCACTAACAGAGCAAATATCACTGAAAGGGAACCTCCAGGTTAACAAGATTAAATATGTTTTGACAACACGTGCATCAATAAAAGACAGTAAATCAGTCATTGTAATTTCATAGAAACAAGCACTAAAGATAAATCGTTTACCAATAGACAATATCAAAACCAGAGAGAAGAATAATGTATAGTAGTATAAGAAAATCTTATCATTAACCATTCAAGAATCTTAAATCTGTACATACATCATCTTGAAAGCTTTTACAGTGTGAAACAATAGTATGAGTCTCCCAAAAACCCACTCCAACCTCTCTATGGAATTAGATTACATATTAAATAGAAAATTACATCAAAACTCTCTCTATGACTCGTTACCTAGCTCTAGCATAGTATTTTTTGCTCTGGAGAGATGTGGCAATCGACAAACAAACATAAATTTAACAAATTGCTAGATTCCACAAAGCTGTTGGAAGTAATAAATACAACTGCAACCAACTCATTGCATGAAGATTTGATGGAGCTAGATCTAAGGAAAAAGTGTCCCTTTATGTCTAAATGATCTTTGAGGATTTATTTGAACCTCTTCTGACAGGTGGCAGCCCTCCTACATCTCAAATTCCAATTAATTGTCAAGTTCCCAGCGCCTCAGTAGGATTTGCTGCAAACTTTCCTGCAGGTGATGTTTTCGATTTTTCTCCCAAACGAATAACCGGGTGGGATGATTTTTGGTCAGAAAGTCAATGACATTATAATTCTTCTCCTCAAAATATTTTAGCAAAACCCACTTCGTATTTTAAAATATATGATTCAATTACAAATTTGCAACATACTAATTTGCTGCAAAATGTTTCAATTTTAGCAGTTCACAACACCTTCAGCATTATGCACTGTAAACTTTCCTGTAGATGTCATTTTTCTTTATGCTCACAAGTTATGATGTAAAAACCTGCAAATAAAATCTGACAATCTCCCTTCCTTTATGGACCTTCTTCCTTTGTTGAGCCTCCATGGTAGGTAAGTCAAATAAAAGTAAAAAACTTTTGATAACAGTTGCCAACTGACTGTGTTATGTAACCTTGTAAAATCATGGTTTGTTTCCAATGGCTACAATGGTTAGGGTTTATGCCAGAAGAAATGTTGCAGAGAATAAGATGTAACTGGAGCTAGAAGTTCATATACAATGATGACAACTTGAGGTTGAATGAAGTCTCAAATAGCAAAATTTTGAAATGATGTGCAAAACAGAGAATTTGCAGCGCTAACACAGTTTGTAGCAAGTGGTTTTTACCAGAGTTTTCATCAAAGAATTTTCAGTTTCATGGATAAGATATGAGTTGAAGTTTGAGTGAAATGATGTTTTTCAAACCTGAGTGAAAACAAGGTTAGCTAGGGTGTTATCAACTGAGAAAAATAGGGGATTCGTAGCAAATCCAATTCGCAGCACAAAAAATTAGCAAGAAGTGCAGTTCACATAGAATAGCAAGTTTGCAACAAATGAAGTTATAGTTGCAAGAATAAGCTGCAAGTTACCCTTTGAATAGAAAACATGTATTGTGGGTTTGCATAAAGGTTTGAAGGACAAGAATTTGCAAGCTAACCAAGCAAAGAGGAGTTCACAACACCATTTATATAAACCAGTTTGCAGCGCTAATAGTTTGTAGCAATAACAACTAGCAACAATATATAGTGGTTACAAGAAAGAAATATAAGCTTGCATTTGGATGATGAAAACAGGTAACCAAAGACTACATGAAGGATTTCAACTAAGAGACATATATGACCAATAGTTTCCCTCTTCTGCTAATGATGACAACCACCATCGGGTAAATTCATGGAGTTGGGTAACACTTTCGTGACAATCGCATCGCCAAAATTTTGAAAGACGTTTCGACCGAACTATTTTTTTTTCGGCCGAAAGATAATTTTTTCGGATGAACTATTTTTCGATTGAACAATTAAACGTAAAATCGAACGGTGCAGTGACGATGCCCTCAATTTCCGTGTAGAATTTTATACGGACGAATTTTTTTCAGCCGGCAATATTGTTTTGGTTGAAAGATATTCCGGTCGAAAATATATTTCGGCAGAAACATTCTTTCGGTCGAAAGAATGTTTCGGCCGAACAAAGGTTTATATATTAACCTCACACTGCAACTATCTAGTCTTTTGAGCTCTTGGCGAGTGATAGCGATAGTGAGGTATGTTGAGTGATAGTGATAGTGAGGCTTGTAGCGGTCATTTTTTGCAGTTGTTTGTTGTTAGTTGTTGGTGCGGTTGGTCTGATGGCAGTGTCTATTGGTGGAGCTTGTTGCAGATTTGTTGGCATGGTCTTCTGCGAGCGGACGGGCGTTCAGATATGTTGCATGTATGTAAATATTCTAATTTCAAATTTAAATTTGTATGTAATTTAGAAATAAAATTTAAATTAATTTTTTTAATTTTTAATTAAATTTGTTTTGTAAATGGCCACGGGTGTCCAGCTCTATGGCAGAGTTGTTTGCATAGTCGTTTGTTGCAGTCGTTTTTCATTTGAGTTGTTGGCACGGTGTTCTGCGGGTGGACGGGAATTCTGATCTACAGGTATGTAAATATTTTAATTTCAAATTTAAATTTGTATGTAATTTAGAAATGAAATTTAAATCAATTTTTTTAATTTTTAATTAAATTTTTTCTGTGACATGGCCGCGGGTGTCCATCTCGGTCGCCAAGCCATTGGCATTCCCACATCTTGGCCACAGAGCTGGACACTCGCGGCCATGTCACAACCCGTTTGATTCCTTTCATTTAAAATAATATCCACAAAATCACCACAGACAGCGTTAGTCTCATGTACAACCTATCAAATTTCAAAGAATATTTTGAATTTAATTTTAAATTTATATATAATTTAGAAATTAAATTAAATTTTTTATTTTTATTTTTAATTAAATTTTTGTTGTGAAATGGCCGTGGGTGTCTAGCTTGGCCATAGAGTTGGACACCCACGGCCATGTCACAACTCGTTTGCTTCCTTTTGTTTAAAATAATATCCAGAAAATCTCCACAGACAGTGTTAGTCTCATGTACAACCTATCAAATTTCAAAGAATATTTTGAATTTAATTTTAAATTTATATCTAAATTAGAAATGAAATTTAAATTATTTTTTTTAATAATTTGTGTTGTGTTATAAGTTTCAGATTATGTAAATACAGGTAGCTATAAGGGTTATCTCTAAGCTAAACACTATTGATGTAACTAAGCATTTCATAAGTTGTACGCAACTGAATTCTCCTTGTAATAGACTAGTATAAGAAAACCAGTAACATAAACATTACACTAATTACGAGCTTCGTAATCACTGGTATGATATGTAACCAGAACAATGGTGGTGACTATGAACATAGCTTTACCTTTATTAGGATAAACAATACCCTTTGAATTCCATTATGATTTGAGTAGTAAGTATTGGACACTACTCTAAGTTTATCTATACTGTTGTATTGACTCTTATTGATATATCACAACCACCTATCGTATTTAGCTTATCGATGTGGCTTATTCCTATAGTCATCAGACTATATCTATCTAATTCTTGGATGTTGTTGTTTAACTAGTAATATATAAAACCATTTTTTTCAAGCTGCTTTGCAACTTTTTAAAATGTTTCAGATAGCTGTGAGGAGTAGGGGTTGGGTGAAGAGTACAATTTATAAGTTTCAGATAGTTGTTAAGAGTAGGGGTTGGGGTGACGAGTAGGGGTTGGGGTGGAGATTTGTAATTTGTAATTTAATTTTGATTTGTAATTTAATTTGTAGATTTGTAATTTAATTCATAGATTTGTAATTTAATTCATAGATTTGTAATGTAATTTAATTCGCAGATTTGTAATGTAGATTTGTAAATATATTACAAATAAATATGTTCTTCTATTTTATTTTATTTTAAATATAAATCTGTTATTCTATTTCTTTAAATATAAATATGTTTTTATGTTCTTTAAATATAAATATGTTCTTCTATTTCTTTAAATATAAATATGTTCAACAGTTCCTGTTTTTATATTTAATAATAAATCTGTATATATATATATATATATATACACACAGTTAGATCTAACTACATTGAATTATAAAGCATTTACTGCCACTAAAAACAAATTATATATCTAAGTACAAGAATTATCTGATCTGATGTACTGCCACTGGACTATGACTTGGTCGCGGGGGGTCAACCCTGTGGCCAAGCCGTAGGCACGCCAATGGCTTGGCCACAGGGCTGGGCTCCCGTGGCCAAGTCACTATTTCGAATTTTGCTTATGTCTGAAAGCTATTTCAAATTTTAGTTCCGTCTAAAGTTTAATTTAGAATTATTCCTTTAGAGTGTGATAAACCAACATCAAACCTAGATCTAATCCTTTTAGTAGTTAAAGGAAAAATTTAGGAACGTGAAATCAAAATTAATGAGTGAAGAAATATATGTTTAGTCATTTGTACCAAGGATGTGCACTTGTAAGAATCAACAACTCCTAAGCATGAGACAAATGGTAAACAACAACTTGCACAAGAGTAGTTTGATTAGTCAAGTAGGTTGTAATGAAAATTTCATCTTCGATTACTGAAAGTGAATATTGGATATTATTTAAGTACAAAACATTGCTTAGATTAAGGAGTTGTTGCCAAAATTTAGGTACCTATGCCACCGTGTGAAAGAAAATAGATTCACTTCCCCCTTTTTAAAACCCTTCTTTAGAAATTAAAGCCTAAAAATTTCAGTGCAAAATGATTACTAAAGCACTAGAGTTACTTGTGGAAATTACTTTTTAAGTGGAAATTTAAACCCTTATGAACATAAATATTTGAATTTAGCATAAACCCCAAGAAACATATATATATATATATACTGTTAGATTTTTCCATTTAAGATGCTTGATGAGTGAAACATATATGTATAACTTGAAGTCACCTTTCTCTATAACCCATTGTAAATTGAATTGGCATGCCTAACTTTGAATTTCATTTACATGATATTAATATGTAAAGATATTATTGAACTCAATATGGACCCCTTAAATTTGGTAAATTCAAATAACTTCAAAATTATTTAAAAAAGAAAGTCAAAACTATCAATGCACATATCTAATATTTAAAAAATAAAGAAAAAACTCAGGACTACATATATCTAATATAAGGCACAAGACGATTCTTTCACATGTTCGTATGTCGTATCCCATGAAGAAGAACCAGTCTATGTCGGGTAGTTTATGCTCCTTATTGTTGTCAACCTTGTTGATGTCAAGTGGAAGCCAACCCTGATCCCGATCAATAAGAACCATAAAGCCCTTCGAGCAGAAGATCCAATTGTAGTTGAACCCATTGATCGAATTGAAATGGAAACATAAAAGACTTGTCCAAATGAAACAACTCCTTCGGTAATCGATAGCTTGAACCAGCACCCATTCTACTCCCACATGAGGCCCCGCTAGACTGGATGGGATATTGAGCTAATGGAGGTTGGCTCAAACGTAAGGAGGTGCCAACACTTATTTCCGAAGAGATCCATGTTGACAAAATGGACGGGCCATAGGCCCACCGTCTATGGATCCCGATATGAAAGTCTGATTCACTCAAGAAAGCTTCATTCTGGTGATTTCTTCAATTGTCTTTCAGTCATATGGAAGTTCCCTGTGTATTGTATTGAATAGAACAAGTGGTATGTTTGGAGTCAAAAGTGTGAATGTACCTCTCTGGAGGCTTTCGGGTTCTCCATTGGTTTCTCACTTCCCTTTCCCGAGATGGAGTTGACCCGATCCCAACATTAGGGGCAAAGGTAGGAGCACAAACAGGGGCAGGTGAAGCACTTTAGTCACCCTGTCTGTAGTGCAACCACATCACCACAAGGTACAAGTTCTTGTAGTATTACATACCTTCCATTTATTAACACATTCCCAAGGGTTCAAAAACTTCGTCTCATCAGGATTCAAAAGCCCATTGTAAATTGAATTGGCATGCCTAACTTTGAATTTCATTTACATGATATTAATATGTAAAGATATTATTAAACTCAATATGGACCCCTTAAATTTGGTAAATTCAAATAACTTCAAAATTATTTAAAAAAGAAAGTCAAAACTATCAATGAACATATCTAATATTTAAAAAATAAACAAAAAGACTCAATTGAAAGAATGAAAATGTAATAAAGGTGGACCAAGAGAATATATACGCTTTACACTTAGATTCAACTTATGTATCTTTCCTTCTATATTGGGAAGTAGTTTCATTTGCATAAGTGTGCAACCTAAAAGAACATAAACTAAATTTCAAAATTATACTCAATAACAAGCTTAAGAATCGATTAAATAATTAATATTTATTAAGAAAAATTTATAGGATGAGTTAATTCTCAAAATTATGCTCAATAACTATATAAAGAATTTGTTTAATAATTGATATAGATAAGATAAATTTCCGGGGAAGTGGAGAAGCCCAATAAAAGTCATACTACAATGTTGTTACTACCTCTACTCATTTCGAACTCATAGAATTCAAAATGACAACCATTGTAACTTAGCATCCCAAAAAATTAAAATAATCTAAATTTTTGAAAAGAACAAAATTTCATTTTATCTAGGTCAAAATAAATTCATTTTTAATGAGGTGAAAAATGTGTTGCAATAGGTGATACACCAAGAGCCACATAGAAGGAATATATAAACAACCATGAGTAAGATGGAATTGAATTGAAAAGAGTGAATATGGCATTGTACTTGACAAAGAATAATCTACTGTCATATTGTATGATTGTAGTTCAAGAACAAGAATCTATATGGAACAATTAT
>JZKD02S1672685.1:27139-38309 GCA_000966675.3 Picea glauca | reverse complement strand
CAATAGTAAAACATCCTGTCATCAATCATGACGCATCATCATCAAGGTTAAGTGGTTCATCATCATAAAGATCCAGATCACTTGCGAGCAAGTGTCCTCAAAGAATAAGTTTTGTTAGTGCGCCAGAGCGGGATGTTACACTTGGTAGAATCCCTATGTTTCCCTTATTCATAGCATTTGAGATGAGTCACCTTTATGTGTCATGGAGTCTGTTCAGTTTTGCATTGTGTGTTGTTACAGTTTGGCAGTGCCTCCGTGAGTCGTATCCATCACATGTTCCCTAGATTTGACCCTCAATTGTCCCAATGATTCATTGATATGTCCTTGAAAATCCTTGTGTCCAGTAATTGACCATTCCCCATGGAATGATTTTAGTCACTATTAGGTCATCCATGCATTTATGCTCTGGACAAGGGAAGTCTTGATTCCACCTGTCATTTCCTTCATGTCCATATTTGGTGTCAGTCTTTTTTAGTGACACCTTACTTTTTGCCTCGTATTGATTTCAATGGATTCATCGTTGCCTTGATTCTAGTAGGCCTTACCTTATCGAATTCAACACCTATATTCTAGGGGTGTAGCTTAGAGTATTGTGTACTTTGGATTCATCTTCCCCATTGGTGAGTGACTCAAACCAAGTAGAGGGAGTCATCAGTGCCATGTGACTTGGTTGTTTCTTACATTCTCAACCTCAACTCATCCTCACATACTTGAGAATAATACACTTGACGGTTCAGTGATCTAGATGATTTTACCAGTTTTTCAGACATGTGTGAGATGCATCAAACCTCAGGAGGGGGTTTCCCTTCAAGTAGTCCTTCACATTTTCTAGCATCAAGAGTTTCTTCCAGAGCTATGGCTCCACTTGTTGTGATTTGGATACTGGGCCTAAGGACTCGTTTTCCTTCTTGGCTACCGATAGACTTTTTCCTATCGACATCACCATATTCATTCTAGGGGTTAGTCCTACATACCCTGGTACTTATCCACCTCCTATATGCGTTATCTTGGACCAAGCTGAGAGAGTCATTATTGTCAGACTTGGTAGGGTCTCACATGATCGACCAAGGATGATTTTAAGGATGGAAATTTATTTTAAAATGTAGAAACCTTGGCGAATCTTACTAATCCTTCATATGTCAACTATAAATGTTTGGCGATAGTTTGTAAAAATATTCAAATTTCTAAGTATTTTATATAGTTTTTATAAAGTTTTGGTGAATTTTAAGGTAAAATAATTGTATCCTATAGAATTTGGGCGAATCATTTTTAAAATAACGAATCTTGTTTTTGGAAAAACCATGGAAAATTAGCCCATGAATGAAATTTAGCCCCTAAAATCATCCATGTGATCGACTCCAGCTCATCATCACACCATTGAGATTCATACATACATCCATGATCCAACAACATATGTAGTTACTTAGCTTTGATTGGCTCGGTTCTACCAATCTCATAGCTCTTAGTTTGAGCTTCCCTTCAGTTAGCTCATGTAATATCTTTGAATCCCCATTCATATTCAGTAGGGATTCTCAGGTTGTTTCCATCCCCCTTCTCCTTGGGTGGGGTCATCAGTTCTTATGTACCTAGATCAACAACAATTGTGATGTAAAACTAGTCCTTTAATCCATGCATATGTATAATGAATTAATTATGTTATTTTATTGTACTTTGACCCTCTTTTTTCTAGCATCATATTGTACTTGAGACCTCATGATTGTCTAACTGGTTCAACCCCTCTATGATGGGAACACAATTGTAACCATTATCATAAGTTATCTCAACGAGTATGGGTATGCCTACCTTGTCCCTATTGAGATCATGTAACTTAACACCTTGTGACCCTCTTATTGATATAGGTGGCCTCCTTCAACTTCTTCTACGGGAGGTTATGTTCCCCATGACACTCCTCTATCTTTGCAACTGCTTAATCCATCAGTAAAAGAAAATCATAATGTATTTTGGTCATATAATGCACTCCTAACCTCATAGATTAAGGGGGCATTTGTTATCACCTAAAAATAGACCACTTAGAACAAAATATTTGGTGTACCTAAATACCCTAACAATAGTATGAGTACCATGACATAAAACCCACTTTTACATACTATTCCCCCTAATTAAATTATGGAACTCCCTTTCCTAAAGAGAATTTCACTCAAAAAGACATAAAACTCACTTTTACATAATATCCTATTTAATTAGCTTATGGGAACCCCTTTCCTAAAGTTAATCTCACTTAATGAAGTCATAAACCCTTTTTATGACTTTTCCCTCCTATTTTTAATTTAAAAAGCAAAATAATGAGAGAAATTTCATAATTTTTCCTATAAAAGTAGGAGAGGTCTCCCCTCATTTCATAATTCACTTATTTTTTCCTCTCTTTAATTCTCTTGCTCTCATTTCCCTTCATTGTAGATATTTTTCCCTACATTTTCTCCTTCATTTATAAAACCCTACTTTCTTGAGGAGCTCATTCTTGTTGCGACCATCATCTACAGCTTTAGGAGAGAGAAAACACACACCCAAGGAACTCAAAGAACCCTTCCAAGGAGAGGCCACAAGGAGATCAATATATCAATAAGGGGTTTTCTCCATAGACGATATTATATTGCTTTGCCATTTGAGTAATGGATAATTCTTTTATTCTTGGATTTACTTGCTATTCTTGTCTCTTTCTTTGTTGTATTTCATTTCTTTTCTAAAGAATAGCATGGATCTTAAAGTAATTTTTCCCATTGAAAGCTAGGGTTTTTAGTTTTCTAACCCTTTAGTCTCTGATCTTGAAGCAACCACAAGTTTTTCAAATTTGTTACCATTGTTGCAAATTTGCACTAACACAAATACTTTGAACTCCTTTAGATGGTGCAAATTGTTTTTCCCTTTTTAATTTATTTTTAGGTGTGTATATTAGTTGTAATTTTTTTTCAGGTTTCATTAGATTTTTTCTTTTTGATTTTATGGTATTCAAGTTGAGAAACAACACAAACTTCTCATGAATTGTTGGAAAGTAAAGTCAACTAGAACATTTCACCATTTAGCTAATTGAAATGTTGTGTTTTGAAATTGTTCCTATTGAGTGAGTATGGTTCTCTTCCAACCAAGGAATCCTAGTTCATGTGTTGAAAGCTCCATTTAAACCCACATGTTGTAGTGGAAATCAATTCCACAAAATACTTATTGCATTTTAACACATAGTTAACTATTGTAAATGGATATCTAAAGAATATCTCCCACTTTTAAATATAAGTGATTATTATTATGATGATGGTTAATGTCCACTAAGACCAAATTTGGTCTATCAAACATTAATAAAGGTAAGGAAATTACTTGGGTTTCTTTAGAATTCTATTTTTGTGCTCGAAAAGATTTAAAAGAAATGTTCCTAAATCACCATAGTTTTGATGAGTGAGAAGGTTAGAAAGATCAATATTGTAACATTTTTTTTGAAATTGTGATCTAAATTGGGTGTATGCAAGACAATATAAGAGAAGGTGTGTAATACCCCAAGGACGAGCCCCAATTATATTGCTGAATTGTAATTATGGTTATAGGTTGGTGAGCCGAATGGTTATAAGCTGAGATACTTATGTGTTTATTAGGCTCGTGAGCCAGATGTTAAGGACAATGAGCCTGATTTTGTATATGTAAGTACTCACATCATTAATAAAATTACACTGTTGCGTGTATACCAACCACGAAGAAGAGTGATGGGGGACTAAACTTCCACAAGGTTGGGCAAGGGATGAGGCTAAGTGTTTGAGCCTAGGTGCTAAGCTAGGGGGATTACCTCTAAAGGAATAATATTTTATTATTAATTCCTGAAGGCTAAGGTTGGCATGTTGAGTGTTGTTCTAAGTTCCTGGAAAAAGGAACGCATGCTAAGTGGATATGCATGCAGATCCAGGAAGATAGGTGTTGACTTGGGCTCATGCAGTTAAAACCCAAGAGTCAAACCATGTTGGGGGTTCACTCCCCATTCTTCCATCCTCCACCTGAACTCATTGGCCTTGGACGTTGACCTATGGTTACCTACACACAGTTGAGAAAATCGCTCACAGGAAGGGGGTTCACTTGCCATTTCCCATCCGTCATCTAACCAGTTGGGGCCTCTACGTCTGCCCTCTGCATAACCTCGCACATTTGAGAAACCATTCAGGGAGGGAAAAGCCGACATGTGTGTCCTATGAACCCAGGTTTATCCACACTACAAATCCGAGTTCATGCCTTAACCGTTTGGGGTTGTTGCCTTGTGTTCGCCTGAGCTGTGATGTGTCTTAGTGTTAGGCTGTTGCCATTTTTGGTGTCCATAACTATTTCCTGTTGTTGTTGTCAACTGTATGCTAGCTGAACGTTGTTGCAGTATTGCTTAGGAGTTGAATTGAAGAAGCAGGTTGTCATGCATGTGAGCATCTTTCCCAGGTGAGAGAGTTTGTTGGGAAGTGAGTTCTCCTGGAAGGGAGTCCCGTAGAAGCTATAGTACTCTAAGACTTCTGGTCTAGCCTGTTGTTGAAGCCCAAGGTAAGGGAGGTGTACTAGCTCATGGACTTGTAGTAGTGAAGGTGTACTCTCCTGGGGTGGAGTAGGCATGTGGGAGATAAGGGTCTGTGAGATGTGGGCGCAAGTGGCTCCTAGGATAAAAGATCCTTCCTGTTGTTTTGTGCAACTTCCTTGTTGTCCTTGCCAAGCCTAGATTTCCCTTGCCCAATGGAGTTTAGTCCCAGATCGGGGGTGACCTACTGCTGAGAGTGATGAGTAGCGCGGTTTAAGGCTGGGAGGTTTTTGGAAGGTCTGCACATAGTTGGTGGATTTACTCCATGATCCGGATTATTTTCGGCACAAAATGAGAGCAGAGATATAATAAAGAAATGCACAGAGGTATCACAGATATCCAATAATATAACATTAATGTATTAGATATGCAACCATAAACACAAATATACAATAATACACGATTTCTATTAATTAAATAAATGTACAGAGACTGTAAAAATACAAAGTGAAAGACTCGCTAGAATGGTGGCAACTTATCTATGAGAAGAGATGTCATAGCTACTCGCATTTGCAAGAAGATCATTACAATGAGGCTCTGAAGGAATTTTTACAATAAACGATAACTCCAAAAAACCCTAGACATCCAAAAACCTAACCCTAGGAGATGAAGCGCCAAAAGTCATGTGGGCCTCGTTTGGGTAAGTTAGTACATCAACTTCTCGGGGTCGTAACTTTTGCATACAATCTCTGTTTTATGCATATGATAGCCCATTGGAAAGGTATCGTCGAGGAGATTCATTTTGGGGGCTCAATCATTTCTTTGTTTATCATTGAGAATATCGATCCTGGAAAACCTTCATTTAGGCCCTCAAAATGGCCCCAGAAGTTAAAACTGCTAAAACTAGTAAATTGCCAAAATTGCCAGAAAACTGTTTTGAGCCAGTTGGAAAAGGTGGGTGGCCACTGATATCCACCTAGATCAATCCTCCCTCCTTAGGAAGCAATTGTCTCCATTGCGTTGAGTGCCTTGGGGAGAGGAAAAATTGTTTGCTGAATCTGAATCTTGGTGAGTTGCTTGCCTTGCTGGAGACATTGTGCTGCTCGGTTTGTGGAAGGATATCACGAGCATGTGGATGGAAGGGTTGGACCTTTTTAAATAGTTTGGATACATGATATTCTTTTGTGCAGAAGGAATATTTACACTTTGCTACAATCTTGTCGACCTGCTTCTGTTGGATAGAAGGTGCTTGGGGTGAGGCTATAGTGGTTGCAATATCCTTTTGTTCACCTTTTGAACAGATTGTGAAGAAGCTGAATTTTGTAGTATGAGATACTACCTTGCGGCACTGTTTAGGTGGAACAATATTCAAAACTACCTCTGGTATTCTGTAGAGATGACCCCCTAGAGAAACAATGACATTACGGGGTTGAGACTCATAAACAACATGGCGCTTCCACATATATGGTTGGCCCAAGAAAACATCACAGACATCCAATGGGGAAACATCACATAATACCTCATACTTTAAGGGCTGGATGTCGTATGATAATTGACACTACTGGCTGACACGAAGATCTCGTCCTTGGCGAAGCCACCCGATGTTGTATGGCTGCGGGTGAGGTGTTGTTGACAATCCCAACTGTTTGGCGACCTCTGCTGAGATGAGGTTCTTCTGTCTTCCACTATCAATAATAAAATGCAGCGAGGTCCCCTTCAACCATATCTGTGAATGAAAAAGGCACTCCCCCTCTTCAAGACTTGTTGGTTCTTCTAGTTGAATTGTTGCGGTCGCGGCAATAGCAGTGGGGTTTGTGTCGATGATCTATATTTTACCGGTATTTTCAGAATCAGATTCAGAATTAGGGTTCGGCTCCTTGTCTTTGATCTCGTCCACCAATGACTGTTTTGAGTGACATTCATCGATGTTGTGCCAGGGGATTTTGTGGAAATCACACCATTTTCCTGTGTCCTTCTTTGTCTTCTCGTGACCCTTCTTTTCCTATGGCTTGGACTGGTTTTCAAGAGACTGTTTGTTAGGGCCATATTTGTCATACTTTGGTTGTTGCGGATTTGCAGACCCGAACTCCCATTTGTTCTGGTGCTTAAATTTCTTATCGATTTTAACAACATATCGATAAGCAACATCGACTGATGAGATATCCAGAAAACCTATTTCAGTTTGGATGTATCTATGTAGAGCCCCACGGTATTTCAAAACTAAATGTCGTTCAGAGTCTTTGATACCCAACTTGGTGCACAAGGTATGGAAGGTATTGGTGAACTCTGGAACTGCTTGGCCCTTCTCTTGCCGCAGTGTGGTCCATCTCATGTACTGGTCCTCATAGTTGCCAACAGGGTAATATTGTTCCTTTATCGCGTCCACAAAAAAATCCCAAGTGGGCTTGACCCCATATATTCCAGAATCCTCTGTGGAAATCTGCTCCCAGTAAGTTTTCCACCAATGTTTGACATGAGGGAGAGATTTAAGGAGTGCGAAAGTGATATTTTCTCTGTTGGAAAAATTGTGAACAGAGAAATAATCTTCTAGCAGATTTAACCATTTGTCTAGGGCTTCTGCAACTATCTGTCCTTCAAATACAAGAATATCAAAATTAACTTGTACCTTGAAAGGCGAGGTGCTTCCAAAGTGGCCGATTGATGAAGAGGCATATGTTTCTATCGGCAGGCGTTGATGGATGTGGGAAAAATTCTCCATCATTTTGTCCCTCTGATGCATGAGAGCTTGCTCAAACAACATATTGATAGGATCGTCTGGTCCATTGTTTTTCTTTTCGTCCACCATTGAGGGTTTCTTAGGTGTGCGAGAGAGATTGTACTCAAGAGAGAAAAGCTCGATACCCAAATTGCTATACTCGTACCTCGTCGGGGACATGCACTGAAAAATGATCAAGAGCAACGTGCTCTGATACCACTGATCCAAATTATTTTTGGCACGAAATGAGAGCAAAGATATAATAAAGAAACGAACAAAGGTATCACAGATATCCAATAATATAATAGAAATGTATCAGAGATACAACCATAAAAATAAATATACAGTAATACATGATTTCTATTAATGAAAAAAATGTACAGAGACTGTAAAAATACAGAGTGAAAAACTCGCTAGAATGGTGGCAGCTTATCTCTAAGAAGAGATGTGACGGCTACTCGCATTCGCAAGAAGATCATTACAATGAGGCTCTGAAGGCATTTTTACAATAAACGGGAATGCCAAAAAACCCTAGACATCCAAAAACCTAACCCTAGGAGATGAAGCATCAAAAGTCATGTGGGCCCCGTTTGGGTAAGTTAGTACATCAACTTCCCAGGGTCGTAACTTTTTCATACGATCTCTGTTTTAGGCGTATGATAGCCCGTTGGAAAGGTATCGTTGAGGAGATTCATTTTGGGGGATTAATCATTTATTTGGATATCATTTAGAATATCGATCCCAAAAAACCTTCATTTAGGCCCTCAAAATGGCCCCGAAAGTTAAAACTGCTAAAAATAGTAAATTGCCAAAATTGTCAGAAAACTATTTTGAGCCAGTTGGAAAAGGTGGGTGGCCGCCGATATGCACCTGGATCACTCCATCTAAAATATATGTATCATTTTTGTGCTTAATTATGTATTTTATGCATGTTTGTGTTAGTTGAAATGTATCATGTGTTCTATTGCATGTGGACTTACTGTTAATCTCAATTGCATATGTATGGTAGCAGTAATTTTGTGTTAAGTGTTTTAATTTAATTAAAATGCATGTTGTGTGTGTGTGAGAGAGAGAGAGAGAGAGATTTCACGTGGTGGCGTTACCCGGCCTATGGATGGCCATGTTGTTTGGGTAGCGTTATCTGAGTTAGTTTGTAGATGTCAAGGTATGTACCGCAGTAGCGTTGCCCAACAGTGGTGTTGTTGGCTAGGGACGTTACAAGGTGATTTTCATCTTCAATCCTTTTAGTATAAAAAATATGACAAATTTTTTCGACCCATGACATTTTAGGAATTATCCAATGCCTTATTTCACTATGGAGGTTGTGAGAGTTTTTCCTTATTTTGGCAATTTCGATTTATTCTTTACACTAGTTAAAACATAGAGACACTTTTGATCTTCAATATTAGGATTAATTACCTCCTTATCATGTTATCTTAATTTTCTGTTATCCTTTAATTCTTTATCGTACCACAATTTCTCCTAAAATTTAGATGCAATAATATGCTTAGTATTATCGTTATTATGTAGAGTGACCTCTTCCTTTATACCCAAATGATTTAGCAAAGACTTGGCATCTTTATGCCATCCTCGCTTGAGCCGCTGGTCGTTTTGACTGGATTTTGAAGCAATTTTGGGAAACATTTTGTCTTCCATGTTGTTTACCTTGGTCTTGTACATTAGGTAGCTAGTGATCGCCATGTTGTCGATGAGGGAAATACTTTATTCTATGAAGATGATAGGATAGGGTGTATTATTTTTTATTTTGAGATTATTATAAGTTATAAAACACTTTTGGGTTTGCTTTATATTTCTCCATGATTCTCTAAAGATGTTGCAACTCCAAACTACACAACCATATAAGATAACAGGAGAGACAAGAGTCTCAAAGAGGAGTTTCTTCTTATCCGATAGCCAAAGGTCCACTAAATTACAATTCTTTTCAAACCCATGATAAGCTTTCCACCCTTCATTTATCCTTTTCTCAATGCTATGGTTCCAATTGAGCTTGTGATGAAGATCAATTATGAAATATTTGTATGAAATCACTTCCTCCAAGTTGTTGTTGTCATACATGAAATTAGCATAAGTGATGTTTTTGGATTTAATTATGATAACCTTCATTTTGTCAGTGTTAACAGTGATACATGTACTAGAGTAGAAATCATTGGGAATTTTCAGTTGCTTGTCGAGACCATAAGGGCTCCTCACCATAAGAACATTATCATCAACATAAAGAAGGCGGATCATGATTATACCAACTAAAGTTTTGCCAGCACAAACCGCTTCTTCCAAACAACCCTCTAACTTGTCAATGTATATGCCAAAAATGGTAGGGGGTGGAGGACAACCTTGATTAACTCCTATATTACAATTAATTTCTTTTGGCCAACCCTCAATATTCCTAAACTTAACAATAATGCTCTTGTACAACCTTGTTGCAACAACTTTTAGAGTGAAAAAGACTCTTAGCTCCTCTAACCCATTTTAATGATCAATCTTGAACACTTTCTCAAAAAAAAAATTAACATATATGACAAAATATACTATTATCAATAAATATATTCAATTTAAACCTATAACTATTAGCACAACCAACAAAACTCTATTTATGGTTATCCATGTATTATGAATAATCAAAGTAATAGACCCAATATAATAATATTGTAAATATTTATTTTAAAATATATGTAAAATAAAAAATCATAATGCATTCAATTAAATCTATCATTGTTGTCACAATAACAAAACTTTATTTATTGTCTCCGAGGTGTAGGACAGTCGGTGACGAAGTGTGTTGTTAAGCCACTTCGTGTTGAAAAGTCACCGGTTTGAAACCTGCGGGGACAAAAAATCCAACCATGTTAAGGGTTGGTGTGGTTCAGGCCGGGTGCGATCCCCGGGTGATTTTGACGGCTTAGATGCCCCCGAGTCGCAGTTTCTCAAGCCAACGGTTAATCCCGATGCCAAGAAGGTCCGGACCAATTAACAAACAAAAAAAACAAAACTTTATTTATCATTATTGACACAACAAACACAACTCTATTTATGTTGGTCATATATTATGAATAGTGGTGGACCAAGTTTTACTATACAATTATAAATATTTATTCCAAAATATATGTAGAATAAATATAATATTTAAAACAAAATCATTCAATCTAAATTTATATTTATCATTGTTGGAATAACAAACAAAACTCTAGTTATGTTGATAATATATATTATGAATAACCAATGTGGTGGACCAAGTTTTAATATACAATTGTAAATATTTATTCTAAAATCTATGTGAAATAAATATAATATTTAAAAGAAAATCATTCAATCTAAATTTATAATTGTAGATTTTAACTGAAAATATTATATTGTCAAAAAAACACATTCAATTTAAACTTATAAGTATTGTAATTATCTATAAATACAGCCTGAATGGGCTTAATGGTTAAGAACATGTGTTTCCTCCTAAGAGATCACAAGTTCAAATTCAAATCCAGAGGGAGGTAGGGTATGTATACCTTCCCTTCATAGACTTTACCTTAAAAATAAATTATTATGTTATTATTATTATCCAATTGTAAATATTTATTCGATATTAAAAGTCATTAATAACATCTCTCATCCTCAAAAGAACTGTGAACATGATTGTAAATATTTATTCCATACTATCACTAGTCAAAGTCATTAATAACATGACTCATCCTCGAAAGAACTTGGACATAAAGTAGTTGACATAACTTTTTATGGAATGATCTTGCAGACAAACGCCGGTTACACCTTTGTAGCTGGCAAGAGCTGTCTAAACCCCGTAAGGCAGGGGGTTGGGGACTAAAGCACCTTCCCATCTTTAATTCAGCGCTACTGGCCAGCACATTCTGGAGAGCACTTACCCACAATTGCATCTGGAGCCGCATTATCAAAACAAAATACTTGGGCACCTTGTCTCTTCACGACTGGATCAG
>JZKD02S1672684.1:31727-49171 GCA_000966675.3 Picea glauca | reverse complement strand
GGGGGGTTTTATCCAGGGTCATGTTGACCAAAAATACATGTGTTCAATTTCATGTATGTTGTAGAACTACTGTATTTTCAGCTGTAAAGATCTCTAGGTGTGTTACATTTATTTTAGTATGCATGTGCTAACCCTTGGTAACTAAAACTACATGCTAGAGTACCTAAAATTGTGAATGTAACCCTAACAAATCAGCAAGAAATTCCTGAACTGTTGGCTGTCCTAAAACAGCACCAAAACCTTCATTGACAGTTGAAACTTAGAGCCAACTTGAGGTCAAAGACAGACCTAGTTGGCAGCTTGATAGGACCTGGAAAATCTTCATGGAGGAGGTGTGAGTTGATCCCATCCACACTGTCAGATCAACCTCCCGACCGACAATACATGCACCACGACTTTGTTGACATCATAGACCAAACGAGATTGTTGGATTCATTAACTGTAATGTTATTAGACATTGACCGAAACTCCTTTAACTAGTCGATCAAACCAGTGCCAAGGGTTTTGGATCAAAACCAAACCATTAAACTGCAACTGATAGATTATGTATAAAACTAGTCTTCCAAATCTGAACCAACTAGTTCCATACAATTCTAGATGGGTGCGCATGGGCCAACAAAATTCACTTTGAAAAAGAAAACACATACTACAATCTAAAACCCTAAACCTAAATTTAAACCCTTGCTATATACATGAGAAAACTTTGCATACTTGTGTCTAATGGTTTGGCTTCCCATACATGTACACGAATATATTTTTTCTCCATTTTGATTCAGTTCCGATTTTAAGATTGATCGGTTCGGTCCTAATTATAGTACTCAGTGGACATTCATTTGCAATAGACTCGAAACCAATCAAGGTTGTCGTCAAAACTCAGCCAGCCAACGAACTCGAATGCAAAGAGGATGTGTGGCTTCTTAGCCACGTCAATGAAATAGCTCATCAATAGGAGACCCCTCCACTATGGGGACAGTTTCTACACAGGGACAACCTCCTGAACATCCGTACCCGATTTTGGGGTCCATGCCCTTCCACGGGGAAAGAGATAAATAGACCAGAAAATAAACAGTGAAGCGTTCAATGGTTTGATTCAACAATGATTCAATTTAATTCGCTTCAACATATCAAGTAAGTACTCTAAAGATTCAATGGTTCTATACCAAAGAAAGGTAGTGCCCACTGGTCAAGTAAAGCATCTAGAACTGCAGAGAAGAGATTTAAGGACACTAACCCCATTAGCAAATCGATCATGGATTAAACTAAAGCAGAGTAAAGGAGGAATTCACTCTTGTAATTGTTGAGTTCTAGTATAGGAACAAAAGCTCTAGTCGATCCCTTTGTGATCTGTAATTTGCACAAGAGAATAATTAAGAGCCAAGCATACCATTCCGAGTTGGGGTTTTCCCAAGCTAGGTTTCTCCAAGATGAATCTTTTTTGTTGACTGTACATGTCATTGTCGATTTCTTATATTGAATACTTTGTTTTTAATACACAATCATGGTTATTTACATCACAGTAGTTTAACATAGAGAGTAAAAACTTATAAATTACCAAAGGATAAGTGTTGGTGAATCAAATTGGCCATAAGTTGATCGATTATTATTCATATGGCTTTGATTGTTAAGTTATTTTTTAGTCCCAATTACATGCCTTTCGATCACTTCAAGACATTAATAATAAAAAATTAATTCTTATTGCAACTCCAAATAGTGGGACATAAAAGAGCACACACCATGGCGATCTTGAGGAGTAGCCATTGTACGAGATATTGCAATTCCCTTTGAATAAGGATCCCTGTAAGAAGATCAGTTCAAGATTAACATTAACAATTGTCATGTCTAACCATTAGAACAAAGAAACTAATATCATCCACCAAAAGGCAAAGTACTAAAACCAAATAAAGAAATTTCCCATCAAAAGATATAAAATACATAAGGATTGTTAGTATACAAGGTAACGAGAACATAACCTTGTAAGACCTTACCATTTTGAAGGTCCGCCAGTGAAAAGATTTCTTGTTTCTACTTTGTCCTTAACTTCTGATGGCACAATATCTTCATCTTCACTTTCATCCTCTTCACTATCAATGTCACTCTCACTCTCGTTGACTAAGATTTTTTGAAATTCCATGGCATCATAAACATTTTGAAGAGTAGTAGAAACTGTTGCATCCTTCATTTTGGTGTCAACTCCATTAATTACATTGGTAATTGGAGGACGATGACGTTTGATCTTTCTTTGTGCTCTCTCAATTTCATGAGCTTCAACCTGCATTAAGAAGGTACCTATGTTAACCATAGATCAAATAATCATAATAAACATAAAATTTCAACTACTATTGTCATTAGGTGCAATAACTATCATATTACTCCAATAAAACTATTCATTGTTTTAGGCAAGGATAAATAAACAAGAAATAGAAATGAAATTATAATGTAAACTAAGGACCAAAACAAGTCAATGGGACTCGAAAGTGAAACTTAGAAAAGCAAAGTAAAAACTAGCTAGGGTAGCTCCTTCCTGAAACAAAAAAAAACAAATGAAATAACAATAAATCAAAGTATGCCTTGAAGTTGAGGGAAAAGCAAATAAGATATGGTAAGATAAGATAATTTTATTAATGTCCAATGAATGACCACAATAAGTAGGTCAATGGCACTCAAAAGTAAATCCAATTTTCGTAAATTGTGGGAGTGAGAAAAGAGCCAAGTCCAAAGCTAACAGAAGTCCAAAATAGGTGTAGAAAATCAAACAAAACCATGACAAGTAGAAAGGATATCAAGGCAGGTTGGACCTAGAGACCAAGGCAAAATGAGTGGCGCTAGCTATGTAATCCTAGGAGCCGTACGGCGTAGATCGAAGATGTCCATCACTCCTAACATCCAAGGTCCACAGGAAGAAACTTTCAATAGAAGATTGGTTGCTCAACCAATAATTAGATCAATGGGACTCAAAAGCACATCTAGTATATGTACATAGTGAGTACAAAAGTAGCTCCTATCGCTACCATATCAAAAGCAGAAAAAGAGACAAGTCCAAAGTTTAAAGGAAAGCTGCAAAATAAGTGCAAAAAACAAAATAAAACCATCACAAGTAGAAAGGATGTCAAGTCATGCTGAAACTAGACGTCAAGGCTAAATTATGAAGAGAATTGAAGGCTCCTCAACCGAATCATTAACCACCATGAAAGGGCCAACATATTATCGAATAATGTTGTATAGATAGTAGACAGTACCCGACGTCAAGGGGGCACCTTGTGTAATCTGGGTAGGATCCCTAGATAGAAGAGGCCCATCATTCCTAACAACCTATCTCGGAGCAAGAAAACTCCGAATGGAAGACTAGCTACTCAATAACATGCTTCCCTTCATTGCTAACATTTCAAGGAGCATTTACTGTACCCTCACTTTGGATAGAGATGCATGGGTACTCTCTTTTGTGCATTAATGAAATACACAATGCATCAATTCCAAAAACTTGGGGCTAACCATAGAATGGGTAAACATGTGAATATGTAGTAAAGTCTATAGCCTTGGGAAGGAAGAAAAAGAGAACCACTTATGCCACAACATAGAGAGCAAATCAACCAAACCATGAGCAGAAAGACAAAGACAAAGTGGTCTTTACTTAGAGTTTGATCCAAAAGTAGAGCATGTATTCCCATTGATCACTATGAAGTCACCAATACTAAACTTGAGAATGTCACCTATAGAGTAACCTAGACTAAGAGCAGTAAGCATCGCTAAGGGAACCAACAAGCAGATCTACACAAAATCCCTCCCGATATACAAGGTGCACAATCTCCTAAAAGAGGGGGTAAAGATGGTGATGCAGTAATATCCATGGAAGTTATGTTAGGCATAGGCGGAGGCAACAAATCTTCTAAGCCAAGTACTAGAACTAGCATGACAAGTTCATTGTGCGGCAATGCAAATAAGGGGCCATAGTTTAACTAAACTAATAATGTCCATATAAATACATCTCCAATGTTCGCACAAGTTACAATGGGCAGAAAGGGAAAAAGAAGGTTGTGATCATTATACTAGATTTGGAAGAGCAACATGAACCCTATTATCTAACGAAAACCACCTCTAGCTAATAATACCCAGCATCTCTTATCAATACAATGCAAAAAGTTTTAAGAAATGGTGATGCCATAATATCCATGGAAGTTATGTTGGTCATGGGAGGAGGCAACAAACCCTCTAATCGAAGTACTACACGAGTGGTGCGAATGGGTATTTCCTTCCTCGATTTCGTAGGCGTGGGGGGCCTTTTCCATCCTCGATCTGATGGTACGAACGGGTATTTCTTTCCTTCTCGATAGGCTCTTCAAGAGCACCATACTTATTTCCTATATTGCTACTTCTTCTTTGGGTCAAATCCTGAGCAAATCTAAGGATTGACTATTCATATCTTCTCCTAGATCTACTCCCCTCAAAGCATGAGATAGCAATTGAAGGAAAAAAGTAGTCTCTTCTAACCCCACCCCATGAGCAAGAAAGATGGGCATAATACCACCTAGCCAAACAAGATAGGTAAGCAATACAATGATTATGGGGCATTTCCCCACAATACAAGCAAGACAAGATAGGTAAGCAATATAATGATTATGGGGCCTTTCCCCAACCAGACGAGAGTACTAAATTATTCACCTTTCCCCACAAGTACATTATCTTTCATGCAAGCAGAAGATACCTTTCATTAAGGTTGAGAATCTCATACATTCATCTATCTATAAGGCCCTAGGGTCGCATGGTGGGCGGGCTAGCATAGATGGAAAATAGGTTTCAGAAGTAGCATGACAAGTCAATTGCATGGCAACACAAGAAAGGGGACATAGTTTAACTATAATATATTGGACATGAAAATATATCTCTAATATTTACATGAATTTTGAATCGCATTGGGCAAGACGGTCAAAAGAAAGTTGTGATCAATCCACATTTAGAAGAGCAACACAAGCCCTGTCATCTAAAGGAAGCCACCTCTTTGATTAACAAGGCCAAGAATCTCTGGTCAAGAAAATGAAACAAGGTAGAGATGCATCCTCCTTATTCTTTGAAAACACAACAAAATCACCTTCAAATCACATAACAAATGTGATACATCGAAAAGAAAAGCTCATTGAAACGCACCCATGATGATGTAGATTTTTATCAATAACTAATAATTCATTAATCCAAATTTGAGTTGAGGATGTTCCTCTTGGATTCCTTAAGTATCAAATTTATGATCCCAAAATTAGCTTAATAGAAGGAGCATGCTAAGGGGGAAGGGCTTAGTGAGCTCACACCATAGTTAGAATACAAAGACGGTTAGAGGAACACCCAGCTTTGCCAATGGCCCATCCATCTTTGACTTGAGTCCAAGTCAAGGACAATTACACTCAAACCCATTATTGACCTCTCCAAATTCAACAACTTTCTATGTCAAAGAATACAAATCAAAACAATAGAGTCATAATGGGGATTTTATTTTGCATTAATCTCGAGCCCAACAAAAAACATCGAGAGCACAATTACAAACATGTCTCTGGAGCATGAATGAATGAAATGGACCTCCACGGATGGAGACCTGCCTCCTCTACATATTCAAAAAAAATGGTGTCAAGTACAATTACACTCAAACCCATTATTGAACTCTCCAAATTCAACAACTTTCTACGCCAAAGAACACAGATCAAAACAACGAAGTCGTAGTGGGGATTTTATTATGCGTTAATCTCGAGCCTAACAAAAAATATCGAGAGCACAATTACAAACAATCCTCTTGAGCATGAATGATGAATGAAATGGAACTCCACGGATGGAAACCTACCTCCTCTACATATTCAAAAAAAATGGCTCCAAACGTGGTTCTTTTTTCGTGATCCATGAATACTCCACCTGAAATCGTGATCATCAAATACACAACAGCATCAGTGTCATGATTTGGATAATAAACAAGAAAAGTTGGAGGGGGTGGATATAGATTTTGGAAATACTAAATCAACTTCTAATCTACACCGCAAAACCCTTACAAGTTAATCAATTATGATAGGATGGGTCTTGCCTCAAAAAATGTATATGCACAAGTTGAAAAAGAGGTTTGTTGGGATGTGATCTAACTCTATTATCATGCCAAAACTTAGAGATTCGCCAAACTCTTGCATTGTTGACATGAAGCTCCATTTAACAAATGGATATGTGGTTGGAAATGATGGGTCTAGTGTTGTACAGGTAGAAACCCAAATCTCTAAGATAGATTCAATCTAAGTCACCTAACACGTCCCTTATTGGCCAAGTCTCTGTATCCGCAGTGTCATTGTGATGACACGCTACGGTACGTGTCAGACACCACTTCAACCTGTGTCATGAGGTAATGACACGTCAGCAAATCGTGCCCGACACCATTCTAAGGATGTGTCACGATTTTATGACACGTGTCCTTCGTAAAGCAGGTCGTGGGAGGTTAAAAAGGGTTTTGTTCTTGTCTTTTAGTTGTTTCATTATTTTATATGCCCGTGGAGGAAGTCGGATTTCATCATTTCAGCCATCACTTGTCTTCACCGTGGGATATCGCAACCTAGCAGCCAGCAACCATCACCCAGTTCACAAGTAAGTGATCAAGACATGTAACAGTAACACTCATTTCACTCATGTAAACAGTAACACCATTCGCACAACACTTGAAAACAGGCCAAACATTCAACTTTAAGATATATGTCCTCTGGCTGAGTTTGGATGGCTGCCTATGCTCAGGATTTAGACCGATATTTCTTGTATTTTAAGAAGACTATGCTGCTAGAGCAATGATATATCATAGATTCATATGTGATAGTAAATTTAGATGATAGATGTGGATTATTAGATGATAGATGATAGATGTGGATGATAGAATCATAAACGATAGATAGTAAATTTAGATGATAAATGTGGATCATGTATATGGTATCAAACTATCAATATGTCTATGTTCTATAAGTATGATGTTTAGAGTTTGATTGATTTGTATGCTATATCTTTTTTGGAGTTCATGATCTATCACTGATCAATATCTACTATGATCTATCAATATTTTGTCTATTTCAATAATATTTAACTTATACATATAACGTGTCTTGATTTCGAGGGTCGTCGTGTCTGTATCGGATACTCATATTCTTGTGTCCTCCGTGTCCCGTGTTAGGTGACTTAGGATTCAATGAATCTGGATAACGATACAACTAATCCTATTACCCTAGTTGCAACAGCAACCAAATTAGTACCCCTAGATCAAAAAATTTTGAATGATGAAATTATCAATGCAAGACTTTGTTATTGAGGAAGACTCCAATCTCATAATGGATCACCTTGACTCTACAAAGGACAATAATCAACATGATGAAGCATTTAGTTTCTTTTCGAGAACAATGTTAGAGTATTTTGAAACATGTAGAAATTCAAAGCAAAGTAAGACTATTATGTATTTCCTCTACAAGATGCCAAATGACCAAGTGTTTAATAAGTGGTGCATATTAAAGTGGGAAGTACAAGAAGTCTCTTTCAACTTATAATGGGGTCTTTCGTCCCACTACCTATCCCTACTTTTTAACTAGAAGTTGTTTATAGCTCTGTATTACAATACAGACCTTGGAACATTGACAATTTCAATCTTGGAAACCAAACATCAATCAAGAGGACATCACTCAGGCTCAATATTTGCTATGGATTGAATTTTCGAGGCTTCATGCTAATATTAGGTCGTCCTTTAAAAATTTACTCAAAGGATTCATAAGATCCTCATTGGGGATGGCAAGCAAAACTCTCTCCATGTAAACCTTGGAGTCAGCATCAAAGTAGATCTAACTAAGAAATCACCCTGACACAAAGCTTTTCATAGTTGACGGACTACATCTCCAAGAGGTGAAATATTTGAATTTGCACATTAGATGCTTCACTTCTAACAGTAGGGACCCTCAGAGTCGTGATTGCACAAATAGGGGAATCAATGGCCCCAACCTACATCATCTCAATCAAATGATTACACACCAGTCCAACAAAATAGTTAAGCACCAACTTCGTCATAGGTCCAAACTCAGCCTCATCAACATGGTTCCAATATAGTTGTACTTTATCAATATGGGAATCCTAATAGTCGACACCCAACCTAATTGTAAAAAAAAATCTCCTCGGAGTTAGGGTACCTTTTCTCGTCATTTGTTAAGTACTAGACACTTTGGAACTTGTAGCAAACATTCCAAAAGTATAAGCAGCACTAGAAACTATGCAAGCTTGGTGAGAAGCAATTATTGTGATCAACACGAGCAAAAGTTCAAAACAATAGATGAACACAGGTTCCAAGCCAAGCTCAAGCTCTCCAAACCCTATCCAAAGTTGGTACAAGTCAAGCTCTCCAAACCCTAGCCAACGAAACCACAAGAAAACCCTAGCCACCATCTCCTCCTAGCTAGGAATCACTACTAACCAAATTTGGTCACTCAACCAAAAATCCTCAACAAGCTAGCCTCGCCACCACCAACTTCTCCTTGGCACCTACACTCGCATCCCACAAGTGTACAAGACATCTCCAACTATTGTCCTCGACAAGAAGCTAAAAGATAAAATGTCATCTTTACTAGGGCGTCCAAATGCCACAAAACCCTACTCTTCTTCTCTTACAAGAGCTACAAGATAAAATGTCGTCTTTACTCCTATAGGGGATCACAAACTCTATTCTTCATTGCCTCCTTAGGGTGAAACCCTAACCCTAGACTTTCTCCTGAAATTCCTCCAAGAACCTAGCATCCAAGACAAAGAGAACAGATATATATAAACAACATTACAAGAAGACAAGTTAGCCATAGTATCACATCTCTAACTCAAGTGTGTGATCTCTAGAGTGAACAAGTAAAATCATGTTCATATGACTCTCTCCTCCCTCTACTTATCTTAGAGGTGAAGGAGGCCTACAATACAAAGTGGAACTAGTCCACTACAAGAAACCTTACACTACACAAGGTAGGCCAACATGTGGAGCAATCCAACTCTAGGTGGCACATGTCAAGCTCCAAGGCATGCACGTCAAGGACACAGGGCCACAAGGCCAAATGCTCTTCAAGCAAGGTCGAACTCTCCTCCTGCAAAGGACTCCAAAGCTCCAAAACCAAGTACTGAAAGAAGATGGAGAGGGTGCTTTGAGACACCCTAGAGCGGCAATAGAATTGTTGTCTTATCTCATAGTAGGTAGGTCACTGTAAAATGAAGTGCTCCTTCGTCTCAATCCCCTACAAATTGCCTCTATCCATAGCCTATGTGAACCCACACAAAACTAGCCTAGGGAGATATTGAGCCTGCATCCATTATCATAGAATGTAATGGGGTTGAACAATGAGCTTGTCTCTTAGTGCCCATAAGTGCTTTGCATATAAGGCCATTCAAGGCTTCAGTCCCCCTCAGGTTTCAAGCCAAGTGACCTAGATAAACCACCTATAAATGTCATCTCTGATAATCCCATTCATCTTTTGCTTGATCGTCAAGAGATGTCCAAGGGCACCCAAAGAATGACTAAGAGGAGAGATGCAGTCCATCAAAATGCCAACTCAACGGGGAAGGATTGAGACCTCTTAAAACCAATGACCATAAACATGTCTCATCAATCTGTTTGAGGCCGTCTCTAAGGAATAGTAAGCAATGTACAAATAATGCTCACTATCAATAGTTGAGTGGGAAAAACACTGAATATCAAAAAAGAACAAAACCAATCTCAAAATGGTCTTGAACCGAAAAGGATGGGCTGCAAACTCAACCTAAACACCTCAAAACCATAAAGAACAGTGGGTCGAATGATAGAGTCTATTCAATCCATCTTGGACAATATACCCTAGAAGTGGTTCTGGCAACAATGTCACTTGAGGAGAGCATGGGACCCATGTTGGAGTTTGGCAACTTCGGGCAGTCATTCTCCAAGGAAAAATACAAGAAACCATTACAGAAGACCCTAGAAGACAGAAGAAGAAGTCGGCCCCAGTGAATTATTAAAGAAAACTATTATTAAAGGAAAAGTGACAAGTCGGCCTTGGCAGGTTAATTAAGGTGTTGGAACAAGTATAAATAAAGATGGATTCATTTCATTTTGACACTCTCACCCACTTTCATCAAGGCGCATCTTTGGAAGAGTGTTAGCTGCAGCTAACAAAGTTCACTGGAAACCTCTTCGAGACCTTCTTGAAGGCGCTAGCCTTTCTCTTGATTGTTCTTGGTCACTTTATTATTGCACTAGCTCTTGGAAGACGCTAAACTTGGGGTGGACGCTCCATATGGTATTCTGTGCTTGATGGAGTCACTCTGGTAATATTTTGGACTACATTCTTCTCGAGAAAAGTTGGCTGGGTTTTGCCCGTGATATATCTTGTGTCTCTTGTCTCTTGTGCATGGTGTAATTATTTTTTGGTAACAGTAAGAAAATCATAAGCAAAATAATTATCAGATCTGAAACTAATTAAAACACCAATAACCCATACCCCTTTTTGGTCCAAGGTTGAAGTGCCTTCCTCAACCCAAATCTAGGCCTTGAAAAGTAAACTCCCAAGTAGGTGTAAGTTATGGTGGTACCATGCATAGGAATGTTGCCAAAAAAAATACAAAAAGAGAAAAAATGTGTTGGAGTTGGGGGAGTTGAAGAGTAGGGGACGCTTGGCCTTCCAATTGATCCCAACAAAGCTCACTCTGTGTATAAACTAATGCACAGCAAATGAGAATGGTTTCTTTCACGAATAATATAAGGAATGTTGCATAATAATTCCTACGAGGTAAATGTAAATGATCCAGAGAGGACGACTCCATTGTATATCTGCAATTGGCTAGGAAATAAAGACTAAGCATAGGCATTCAATGCTAGAGTTCTTCCTTCAGGTTTCTTCAAGGTAATCTTCGTTGTTGATTGTCTTGAATCCCTATGTGATTGAATTGTTTAATTACTTGTTGCACTTTGATGAATTGTTGAGTAAATTGAGATATTGGCAATGTCATATGCTATCTAAAGTGAATTCACCAAGCTTCTCCTATGGCAACAACGACTAGCTACTCCAGATTGTCTGATTAGATCCCAAACAAAATCAATACAGGAGAAATTAGAGTTGTTACCTCATGTTTCTAATCTCAAGCTAAGTTGCTAATTCGATTTGTTGACATTTGGTGTTTTACCTCTTACCCAAATTGTTGGGCACTTGGTAGAGTTCATATGCACTCTCCAGTGACTTGCAAATTGTCTAATTAATGGGCCAAATTAGTTCCAATGCATTTGTATGCCCCATCCCTTTTGTGCATAATTCAGCTTGGGTCATGGAATTGAAAATAAATTATTAAATTTTAGCCTCGATTGATCATTGGTCCAAAGCGAATGACTATACTCTAACAAACATTGCTAATAGTATAGAATTCGAAGTGGTCTATTTGGAACACAAATAGCCATGTTTCCTATCATACAGATTGCTCCATAAGATGCATTCTTGCCTCCTATAGCCAACACGTTCAACTGACCAACCATGAATGTTAAATCGCTTTGTCGCAGAGCACTCCAAACCGGTTTGTCTTTTTAATTTTCTCGGCCACCTTTGTAAAGAACTACATGCACATTACCTTTGCCAATAACCTAGGAAAACAATGACTTGAAGAAAGCCTTCTATTCCTTGTTATTGTTGTTGCATTTTATTCTTTCTAATGTTTGCGTATTGTTGGGAATAGGGTTGCACTGAACCTTTACATAAAACAGATATAATAATAATGATATTATTATAATAATTATTATGATAAACAGATATATTAGTTGGTTAGCATTAGAAACAAAGTGGACATGCTCTTTGTGGGGTATTTGTATCGGTATTGCAATAAATAAACCAAGCATTTGGAATCAAAGATGAACAGAGAAACAAATCCATGTTAATGAATTGATATTAAAGAAGTTTAATCTCTGTCTGATAATAAATTGCATAGAAGCTTGAGGAAGAAGTGAATTCCTCTAGTTCACAAGTTTCTACTTCAATGATTGAAGGGAGTGAAGAGGTTGTTGTTCCAAAAGTTGATGCAGAGTATAGAGCAAAGTCAGATCCAAAGGTGGACAAGGTCACAGTCAGGTTGGCTATGCCCTTACCTTCTACTCTAGTATGCAAGAGGCTGAGATGGCTTACCCAGACATTACAAGATCCACAAGAGCATGTAGGAGGACCCAAACCCTCAATGAGGGGGAATATACCTCTTAGGACATATACTAACCATATTGTCTTGGCTTCTTCCATTTGGGGACCCTTCCAATTGTTTTGAGGAGGTGAGGTGTGATGCCTTGATGGAGTATGATTGTTGGGTGACAATTTCTTTGCAGGAACCAATGACTAACTCTTAGACTACAGCATGTTCAACCTTGCAGATGGCAAGTTTGGTTGAGTTGCAGAGGAAGCAGACTAGTGTTGGTGAAAACACTTTCCTCATAAAGAGGGGGGGGTTAGCTTTCAAGGTTACTCCAAAAATGTTTACCCCGTGCTTGAGGGTGCTTCATGTGATGTTGTGTGCATGGTGTATGGATGACCCTCGGTTGTACCCTAATGCACATACACATTGGAGGTGGCTAGCCCATTGATTGTTAAACCTTGTCATGAAGCCTATATGGCACACTTCCTTGAAGAGTTGGAGGCCTAGATAGCATGTTGACATTCTTCATGATGGCCACATGGAGAGTGGGTTGTTTGCTTGGGGGAAAATTCTAGCATTTGTTATTCATGCTGATTTGACTAACATATTGCCGAAATCGTTAAGTGATCTAACACTTATCGTCAAGATAAAGGAACAGATTTACTGCTTTTATAATCTGCTGTAATAAGAGAATTCAGATATGTTATATGCTTTGAAAAGTGTGCACTAAAGGTTATCGCATTGTGGTAATGAAGAACACTTGTATGGTATTTATTCTCTTTGGTTGCCATGTGTAAGTGGGATGAAAAGAAGAGAAATATTAATGATGTGATTTACTATTTCACATCAGCCCTAAGGCTGATAATTTACAGGGAATAGAACCAGGAAACCTGAAATAGCATTTCACAAAGTTTATACAGATCTGTAGGTTTATCTTGCAGATTTGAATGTAAAAACAGTGAATTTGCACTATAAGTAGTTCTAAAGTAAAAATTAAGTATAAATCTGCACCTTTTCACTTACTGTTCACTCATTTAATATGTAGAAGTCTAATTTACAATAACCTGGTTTTCCAGATCCGAGTTTGATTTGCCAGGTTAGCATTCATATCCCGACTTAGACTAGCCAGGAAGTCCCTCCCGTGGCTAGCATGCACTAGCCCAAAGCATAGCAGAACCAGACCATGGTGACAGTGGTCTGATTTCCATACCTTGTAACCAGACAGTTTCAAGTGCTAACCAAGTCCATTTGAGATAGGGTGCTGCTGCCTCCCGCATAAGCAAAGAGAAATGTAGTTGCGTCCCCTTAAGTCCTTTGGTAGTGTCGATCTGATATTGCTAGACCTTGTATCCATAGCTTTAAAATGAAGAAAGAAACTCTTTTGGTTGCAAATCATTTGTTATGAATGTATTTAATGGTTTCATGTGAAATTTTCTCAATTGGTGAGCTTCGAGTCACACTTCCATGTCAATTCTCTTATTTTCTCTTACCATGCCCATTGGACTCTAGGCACCAGTCAAATTTCTATTACTTAAATCAATTTTTTGTTACAAAAGCAAAGGGTTTTCTATCTTCTCCCAAAGTTTGGGTAGACTTTTCAGCATTGGGACAGCAGATAAGGATCTAGAGATTCCCTCCTAAAGCTACCACGCACTACCCCAAAGCGAGAGGGATTGTGTGAGGTGACATCAACACTTTCCCCAAGTGTCCATTTGACAACATCTATCTTCTATTAGAACAAAAAACAAGTAAAGGAGTTGATGCACATTGCAAAGCCATGCCCCAACACTTTCCAGGATGCAACTAGAAGTTCCCCTTGTAGCTTACCTACCCATAAAACAGGGGTATTTTATGTCTGATAATAGGTTTGGTAAGTTACTTGATGAAAATAATTCTCCATGAAGTTGTCCATATTGTCTTGGAATGTGTGAGGGGTGTCTACCCAAACAGAAAACGCAGTTAATCATCAATGAGGTAGTCGGTACAAAGATTCCACAAGCACGGAGCTTCAAGTGGAACCTTCATTCCTTCCCACACTCAACACACTTCATGGTGAAGAGCTTGAAAGTTGAAACTTAGTATGGACCATGCAGCATTACCACTGATTGCACAATCACATGATGGTGCACTGGACACTTTCATTCCAGCTTCTCAACCATCTAGCTTTGAAATTTAGTAGCAACGGGTTATCCAATTTGTGATGTAGAAGCCTCAAAAGATCTTTTGTTGCCAGAATAATTTTCCATAATAATGTCCACTGCAGAATTTAAATATCCTACGCTCTAATCCATGTCGATAACAAGGTAAGAGATCCTAACTCACCTGAAAATTCTTTTTTCCATTCATAATACTTGGCATCATAATCAATACAACTATCACATGCTCGCCTCGAAACATGTTCTTCAAATCAACACTGGAAGACCACCTTTGACCCTCCTAGTTTCACTCTACTACCTACACCAGCGAACCCTATTAACTTTATTCTCATAAAGAAACCTATTCCTAATATTATGTCTCCTACGCAACCTATTATTCCTCCCCAATTCTCAATGCTTCCCCAACCATAATCCCCTACATAGCACCCTCGAATGGGGAACCACAATCTAGCACAAGCCACGCAAACATGTATGTGATGCAAGAACAAGCATCAGCCTAGACATAACCCAACAACATGTGTCTACTTGAGAACGAAAGAGACCCATGTGATGCTTTAATGTGGAAAGTGGGGACCTCCTTCCCCTAATTGTCCACTTTAAGTATCCAGATGAAAAAGTCTGTCTTTTGTGGACTTGGTGATCATGGCTCCTTTCATTGTACAATCTCAAGAAATGTGAACAACATTTGTGTTGTACTTATTGCATCCATTCTCTATTGTTTGTAATTCTAGAAATAAATTGTGTAAGGAGTCTTTGAAACATCCAACCTTTTGAGTGGACACTCCACCAATCATCAGGGATAATGGGTGGAGTGTCCACTCAAAACGTTGGATGTTTCAAAAACTCCTTACACATTTCATTTCTAGAATTACAAACAACATTATGAGGAACTGTGAAAATCTGCATACTTTAACATCCATTCTCATCAAGCCAAAAATCTTGCTAGAAGTACACATCCATGTAGCTAATCAGGCACACGTAGAAGCATTTGGTCAGCGATAAATATCCCCTCCTGACGTCTCTACGAGGTATACACCACTAGATCAACAAGTTAAAGGTGAGAATGTTACTATACCATATAATCAAGAGTTGAATAAGCTAAGATAATTTTATTAATGTCCAACTATTCACCACAAACAAGTCAAAGGGACTACTAAGTACAACAGTGTGTGGTACAAAGTGGGAGCACAAAGGTTGCTCCCATAATAGCATATAAAATATTTAATGTTGTGAATGAGATCAATAGTTTCTCTTCCTTCTTCACAGTGCTACCCTTAGGAAGGGGCACTGAGAGACAGACCAGTATCTGCATAGCTCCGGACTCTAGATCAATGCGGACCTGTGGGACCTTCCCCCCTTCCAGGAGATTTCAATGACATGACCAAATTAAATCACTCCCCAGGAGACGAAGGAGATCTCTCAAGCCTCAACGGCAAACTAGCTCTTCCAAACAACAACGCAGCGGACGATCTAGGCATCCCACCAGTTCTCCCTCTGGACATCATAGTATACTCAACTTCCCTCATTCGGCCTCGAATGGTAGGAGAGATGGGTATATTCCATGACAGACCTATCTCATTACTTTTGGTTCTTCTTGTTCCTAGATCTTGTCCTTTTGTACATCTCCACTTTAGTGCAGGTTTTCGAGCTTGGGGTCATGGGTGTTCATGACTCAACTAAGATTTCACTCTCTACTTTACCCTACTTTGCTTTCTGCATCTTTCCTTTTATAGGAGACCTTTTAGCACTCCTACTTTGTAACGACATCATTGTACTCATCAGTCCCTTTGACCTACTTTTGAGGTCATTAGTCGAACATTAATAAAATTATCTTATCTTATCTACAAAGGGCACATCCACTCCATACACCTCCTCCATTAAGCATTGCCATTGTAAGCCTTGATTCCATACACTAAGAAAGGAAGGTCAAGCTCGTATGATCCAAATTACATTAAGAATCCAAAAATGTTCAATAGCTTGATCATGCCCTTGCCACGATATAAATTGATCGTCCATCCGTCAAGAAGATGCTCTATGTGATCATTGTTGATGAATACAGCTATGGGAGACATCCTCCAACTTACAAACTTGTGAGATGTGCAACATAGCAGCTATGTGAGTCTTTCTCTCAGCTTACAAACCTGAGAGAAAACCCCGAAGAAGGGTATGTGGTTCCTGCCTGAGAGAGAATTAGGAACGTAGAGATGACCTCCTCCATTCAAAGAGTGAGAAGAACTCCAGATGATTATCCAGTGGAAAATCAATTTGTTGAGTTAGGACATGCCTGTGGCTGAGCAGAAGGTGAACGTGTGAAACCCCAAAAGTGTTGGGCATATCGTCATGTGAACAGAAATGAAGATGATGTGCTAGCCTCCTCTAAGCAGTAGAGTTGACGAGAAGACTCCAGATGATTCTCCTGTCGGTTGCAGTGGGAAAGCAGATCTGTAGAGTGGGCGTGCATATGGACGAGCACAGGTGAACGTGTGAAGACCTGGTTCTTCTGTGTAATGCAGTGAATCAGAGCTATGACATCCCTATGGATGTGCCCCTAGTGGATGAGCACTAGTGGGTGTATCAGAGCCTTTGCTATATATTGTTCAAGAGTCAGACCTACTTGTAACCCTAATTGTTATGTAAAGGGTACAGGTCGGCCCCACCTTAATATGTTTAATAATAAATGTAAAAGATAATTAATATTAATATTAATAATAATAATAATAATAAATTATATAGTGACTTAGAGAGGTCGGCCCTGTTGTGCCAATAGACACTTCTGTTGATAGAATTAGATCAGTATAAGTAAAGGTAAAATCCCCTTTGAGGAAACACATCTTTCTTGTGAGTTTGGAAATTTCAGCAAGTACACTTCTTTGGCAAAAAGGTGTGCACCTCTCTTGGGCGCTAGAGTTCTAGGGTTTGAGCACCCTCTTGTTTGCTAGGTCTTTCTTGGTGGTAAAGGTCTTTCTCTTGAAGATTATAGCAAAGGATTTGGCTGAGTTTTCTTTCTGTGTTGAGAAGGGTTTCCAAGGATACATTTTGTGTTCTTGTGCATGGTGCTTCTTCTTGTGATCTTGGTTGCTGCAGCATTTATGGTTATGGTTAAATGTTAAAATGGAATGAACTTCATGCTTAACCTAATGC
>JZKD02S1672684.1:15367-28759 GCA_000966675.3 Picea glauca | reverse complement strand
TTACAAACCTAGGGTCTTTAACTGCTTGGTTACAAACCAAGACTTCCATGCCCCAGGCATGGGTACCCTGGTTACAAACCAGGGGCCCTGGTTACAAACCTAGGGTCTTTGTCAAGTGGGTCCCAGACCACATACCCCAGGAGTGCACTGGGGGCCCTAGATCTTGTCTAGGGTCTTAGCCATCTTCAAGGAGAATGGATCTCGCTGCTGCATGTAAATTTAACAGATATGTTCAGAGATATTGCAGTAGGGCATAAAATCCCTACCTAGACTCACTCTGCAAGAGGCAAAGAAACATACAAGCCTCTCAAGGCACATCCCGAGAAAGCAAAAGAGATTTTCGAGCTATACTTAAGTCATGAGCCACCTCATTGATGATGAGACTCCTTGTCTTAGAGAAGCAACAAGAGAACCGGTATGGCAAGATGCCATAACAGAAGAATACCAGTATATCTTAAAGAATGATGCATAAGACATTATTTAATGACCAAAAGGGAAGTATGTCATAACTTCCAAAAGGATCTATGAGATCAAACATGCAGCTGATGAAAGTGTCTAGAAATACAAAACGAGATCTATAGCCAGAGGTTTCTCACAAACAGAGGGAGTTGTCTATGATGAGACACTTGATCCAGTAAACCCGACACACTTCCATCCATGCTACCATCCATGAGCTGGAAACTATATCAGATGGATAAACTCTTGATGAGTTTGAATTTCATCAAGAGTGTTGTTGATCCAAACCTATATTACAATGTTGGTGACAAGAGCCTGATTTTGATGACTTATTCAGAAAGCCCTGTTGTTGGATAGAAGTAATCCTTGACTTCTGAATTTGAGATGAAGAATTTGAGTATGATGCACTACTTCTTGGGACAAGAAGTATGACAGAGGACCAATGAGATTTTTCCTGAGTCAAGGAAAATATACAGAGAAAATATTCAGTATGACAGAATGCAAAATCCACCGTTATGGATTTAAAGAAGAAGATTGATGATGATTCAGACAAGACTGATCCACGGTTGATTGGATCATCGATGTATCTAGTTAACACCAGACTTGATTCATGCCATGCAGTGAAAGTGCTTAGTCATTTCATGAGTCAACCGAGACAGACTCACTAGACAACAACAAAACATGTATTAAGATATATACGAGATATGGTCTGAGATATGCCTCCAGTGTGAACTTGAGTGTGCAGGATATGCCGATTCAGATTGAGCAGAAAGTACAGTGAACCAGAAAAGCACATTCGCCTGATGTTCTACCGTGAAGTTTTCCATGGTTTCCTAATGCAGCAAGAAACAAAACTCTGTGGCCTTGATTACCACAAAGACAGAGCATATAGCAGTGACTGAGCAAAGCAAAGTGGCTTCACAAACTTCTACCAGATTTACTTGACCACAAGATGGATCCTAATCAAGAGCCATGTATAAAGCTCCTTAAGGAACCTAGTGTTTCCTAATGGATTGAAACACAGCGAGATGAAATATTCTTATGTCAAAGATATGATGCAGAGGAAAATTGTATACTTGCAATACCTTTCTACACTTGAGAAGACTCCAAACATTTACACCAAACAGACTTGGTGAAGAATGCCTTCCGAGTTAAGAGGGAGTATTGATGACTCTAGCCAAAAACAAAATTCAAAGTACATTTGTATGAGACTTGGCTTGATGAAGAATGCCTCCCTAGATGAGAGGGAGTGTCGATGAATGCAGCTATGGGAGACATCCTCCAGCTTACAAACCTGTGAGATGTGGAACATAGAAGCTATGTGAGTCTTTCTCTCAGCTTACAAACCTGAGAGAAAGCCCGTAAGAAGGGTACGTGGTTCTTGCCTGAGACAGATTTAGGAACGTAGAGATGACCTCCTCCATTCAGAGAGTGAGAAGAACTCCAAATGATTATGCGGTGGAAAAGCAATTTGTTGAGTTAGGATGTACCTGTGGCTGAGCACAAGGTGAACGTGTGAAACCCCAAAAGTGGGCACATCGTCATGTGAACAAAAATGAAGATGATGTGATAGCCTCCTCTGAGCAGCAGAGTTGACGAGAAGACTCCAGATGATTCTCCTGTCAATGGCAGTGGGAAAGCAGATCTGTAGAGTGGATGTGCCTATGGACGAGCACAAGTGAACAAGTGAAGACCTGGTTCTTCTGTGTAATGCAGTGAATCAGAGCTATGACATCCCTATGGATGTGCCCCGAGTTGATGAGCACTAGTGGGTGTATCAAATCCTTTGCTAGATACTGCTCAAGAGTCAGACCTACCTGTAACCCTAATTGTTATGTAAAGGGTACAGGTCGGCCCCACCTTAATATGTTTAATAATAAATGTAAAAGATAATTAATATTAATATTAATTATAATAATAATAAATTATATAGTGACTTAGAGAGGTCGGCCCTGTTGTGCCAATAGACACTTTTGTTGATAGAATTAAATTAGTATAAGTAAAGGTAAAATCCCCTTTGAGGAAACACATCTTTCTTGTGAGTTTGGAAATTTCAGCAAGTACACTTCTTTGGCAAAAAGGTGCGCACCTCTCTTGGGCGCTAGAGTTCTAGGTTTTGAGCACCCTCTTGTGTGCTAGGTCTTTCTTGGTGGTAAAGGTCTTTCTCTTGAAGATTATAGCAAAGGATTTGGCTGGGTTTTCTTCCCTTGTTGAGAAGGGTTTCCCAGGATACATTTTGTGTTCTTGTGCATGGTGCTTCTTCTTGTGATCTTGGTTGCTGCAGCATTTATGTTTATGGTTAAATGTTAAAATGGAATGAACTTCATGCTTAACCTAATGCTTATGAAAAATCAACAATCACTACCTTGTATGATCTTCATGTGAAGAAAGATATACCTACACCTTCCCAATTAACTCTCTGACGAGTTACTAAGTCAGATACCTTGATTCCTATTTATTTTAATGGCTTGTGAGTCCCTTGTATGATGCTAGATCAAGGCTCCAATACCAACATTATCACTACAACCTTTTGGAGATAACTCGGATACACTCCACTCGCATCGCCGGAATGTTTTCTAATTATGGTTGATAATAGGTTGAATATTGTTGAACAACTTTTAAAAGATGTCACTTTAACCATCCACTCAAGAGCTAATTAGGGCCATGTTAATTATCACCTTTGTATGTACCCACTACACCTTCAGCTTGATAATTGCCAACCACGATGGGGAATCTCCATGTGATCTAAAGAGAAAGATTGAACTTTGTTGAACAAAAGCCACTTCATATCTACGTAAGAACTAACTGATTTACATCTTAGTATATTTAATATCTTCGTTTTCCATGAAAATCCATTGTAAAACACCTAAAATCTGGATTAGAAAAGTGCAGATCTAAGTGCGAAACAACATAATATAACTCTGAAATAATGTTTGACTACAGTGCCCTAAACCTTGTGGGTTATGCAATTAAAAACAATAGAAACTAATTGAGCAGGCTAATTGCTCGAGTCATTTACTGCATAAGATTCAAGTAACTAGTAATTAACCACACCAATAAACAAGATATCTGCACCAATTCACATGATACCTTTATTCCAAATGTTTTGAGATCCAACATCCGTCATTATGAACCCAATACTCTAAATAGCATAAGAAACCAGCTTATACACATAATCTACACAAGATATGAGCATGAAGCACAACTCCCAAATAGATAATAAAGATGAGTAACATAATAACTCCTTATAGATTAGGGGAACCTCCTCCAAATAACCCAACTAAAGTGATGTATCCAAAATCATATTAGGCCATCCATTTTACATATACATTTGAGCCCATTACATATACATTAGACCCCATATATAAACACCATGGAGTCATGACATTGTACCCCCCATTGAAAACCTTTGTAGCTAACAATTTTACATGTGAGGAAACCAACTATGCGTTTTTATACTCCTCTCTTTTTCTTCGATTTTGGATATTGGGAGACAAGTTGCAGCCTTTTCAAGCCAAATGGAAACTCTTCTTGCTCCCCCATAGGAACTACCTAGACATTGATCTCACACATTCCTAGGTGGAAAAACTCAAACAATCCAGAGATCACGTGACCACACCACGGAAAGCACCTGTAGTTTGACTATTGACAAATTGTTATGAAGAAACCATGCACCTTAATTCTCTAGAGAACACCAGAGTGAAGTAATAATGGAGTTGAGTGATGATAGGTAAACGCCTTGTTGACTAGGTGAGAGGTTGTGTGAAGTAAACCATTTGCTTGGTCCATGCGAAGTCTTCCCTCATGTGCACTAGTTAACTCAATGAAGGAATGAGGTGGAGATGCCATGTGCATTGACTAAGTGGAGATGAATTTGAACCAAACTGACGTGAAGTGGAGAGTGAACCAAGGATGTGCTTCAATTAGACTAGTTGAGAGTGTAGTCCAGTAATCCATGCGAACTAGTCTTTCTCGAAGTATCTTTGCGTTGAGAGGCAACGAACTGGAGAGAGAGAGAATTGTGCGCTTTAGTTAGACCGATGGTTGACCAAGGTGAGGTGTCAAAGCGCTGAGTCAAGTGAAGATACTTTGAGTTAGACCTTGAGTGAAGTGAGAAAAACCCATGCACACTAGAGAATAAAGGTAGACAGAGAATAACTACAGACGAACTGATGTGAAGTGCTCCTTACTTTAGTCTACTAAGGAGGATGCCTTAGTCAACTAATACAAATATACAGTTAACTCACCCTAATACCAACTCACTCCCTTATCCATGCAAGCGCCTAGCTATCTCAAGTTGACCAAGGCATGTGCTATGATCACTCATGAAACCCCTTAGTGAACTCAAGTGCTTGCCACATCACTGCTAACTCATGTAGGCATCCAAATCCTGCCACTTGTCCATCTCAGAAGTTTCCACGTGTCGCCCTGTCAAAAATAGACCTGTTATAAATAGACATGCCAAAAATAGCAGTTTCCCCAAAAAAATAGAAAAATGTCCAGAACTGCTAGGGGAACCCTGCTAAATATAGCATGCCTAAAAATAGACATTGCTAAAAATAGAAAATCCTTGCATGTCCATGAAAGCATACTCATCAGACTCGACTTTTAGTGGGGTGTCCGAATATGTGACCAGAATCAACATGCAAGCTACTACTAAAAATAGCAATATTTTGCATGTCACCCGAATGCAGCCCATCGGGATCGTGAACTCACAAGGATCTCAAATATATCGTCATCTCTGACATGCAAACCTTTGAACCCTACCTCCTAAAATATAGGAGTACTACCAAAAATAGTAACTCTCCCAAATCAAATGAAAACCTATGAAATATTTGTCTCTGAATCAGGAACACGTCACTGAACCAATCCTATACCTACAACTCAATGGGAACCAACCCAGGCTCAAGCAAGGTTGTCCCTAGAAATAGTGTCTGAATACCAGCCTAATGGAATTTGTTGGTCCTTAACCCTCCAGATTTGCAAGTGAGCAAATCTAGGGGTTAACACTCTCCTATTATTAATTTTTTCATTTATTTATCTTTTTTTTCACTCTTTTCTCTCATTTACATTTACATTTGCAATGTCTTTAATAATTTATATAACCTTCACTAATCGCATAATTACACTTGCAAGTATTGAGTCTTACAACCATTCACTTGTTCAGATCCATTTAGGATCATTCTTCCTAGCAAAGCCCCACCATGGTACCAATATAAGCCCCAATCAAAAAAATATAAGGCTCAACCTCAGCTTGAACCTACGGCACACCACCACCAAAGGATTATTACATCATTAAGCCTTAAAAAGGATAAGGATAGATCACGATGGAAATAAATGTAATACCCTCCTCTAACTCAAACTTAGGAAATATTACACATCAACAAGGCTAATCACATCATTAAATGAATATCACCCTAAACTAATGTCTAGCAATGTTCCAATGTTATGTCACCTAGGGAAATCCCACCATGGAAAAGTGTATCACCACATCACATCAACACCATAAGAAAGAACAAGCTCCATCAAACATCAAGTATGTCCCCACCACACATTCAACAATAAGCAAACATGAAGAACACCCCCTCCTAGTGACGAACCAATATCATAACACCATCACACATAGTCACTAGGATGCTCCAAAAAGTATCACACGGCAAGTAGTAAGCATCCATATGTCAAGAGAGTGATCCATCAGGCAAAGGCATGAAAGTAGCAACAAACCATCAAATGTCCATAACCATGACTATCCACCAAGAGAAGTGAATCTTCTCCACCAAGCATCTTCATCAAATAATTTACTGTCAAGGAGAGAAGAGGATCCATGAAGGTGTGTACTCCCAAATCCATCCAAATGCTCCATGGGTACCAATTGCAAAGCCCATCAATGTGATAAAAATCACAACATGAAACCTCATACGATATGATGTGTAACATTCATCAACGAATTTTACAATAAAATATTAGTGAGAAAAGTCTAGAGATCCCTAGATCCACTATTCTATACAAGAAAAAGAATTAAAACATTACAAATTGAGCCTTTCAAGGCAAGTCACTAAAAAAATAATAAAATATACAAAATCAAAACCTTGAGTGAATGCTTGATGCCACTTGTCATCCTCCTAGGCAAAACGTCCTCTTGAATAGTCTTCTTTGACCAAGTGTGAAGGCTTGAGGTGCCACTTGTCCTTTCCTCATGCAAACACCCCTCTTTAGAAAATCCTTAAGACATGCAAAATTTCAGCCCCATGTGCATTCATTAATTTTACTCTTCCCAAATAACCAAAACACTCAAGCAACAAAAGGTGTTGTGTTCCTCAAAAAGGTTGGTCAAAATGCAGTGAGGGTTTTAAGGCAACAAATTTGCAACCACCATAACTCCCTCAATACTCACCCTAATTTCTATTATGACCACAATTATGAAATCCTGCAACTAATCAATCGTGCTAACCAATCCATACAGAGTGAATCTACATAGATATGTGTGCAAAGTGGGCAATGGTTGTTAAAAAGACCCTTGAAACAAGGATGTCCCCAAAGAATGTGCATGCAACCTCAATCTATGCATTACAACCAAATCCAACTCCTCATCAAGCCACAAAGATGTAACGCTCATGGAATATGTAGAACAATAGAATGCTCCTCCTCCAAGATATAAATGACAAACCATACATCGAATATAAAAAATAAAACATTAGGAACCCCTTAGTGTGCATAGTGCTTCTCTCCAAGAGCAAAACCCTAGCCACCTAATGATGTGGCATGCCTCCATATATGCAAACTGTGTCTTGGGATATGTGAAACGCACCCTCAATGAACAAATATGAATGAAAATATGTGGATAAAGGCTCCCAAAGGTGAATCATTGCCACATGTACAACATTGCCTCCAAATATGTGAACTCAACACTCAAACACGTCTCAAAAGATGTGGCATATTTCAATGAAAGAAAAAACAAATTCAAGCTACCAATATACATATGTTCTATGCAATGCTTGCCAAAAGAATGCCTACAAAAATGCAAAATGGATGGTGGAAACACTCCCAAAACACGAATATCAAGCATATGCATGAGGAAACACGCTAAAAATAGATGTGGAAAAACATGCTAGAAAACGCATTGAACCTGTTGTCCACTGGAAAAACTCATCTTTGGATCCAACACCCAAACTCATACACACAACTCTGGAAAAAAGATCCGGCTCGAATTATGATCTACAACAATGCACCACAAACCATGAACGATGAATAGTTCAAGATGGACTTTGGACAAGTTCATCATAACCCCAAATGTACTCACAAACATGTTGGACTTAACACTTGGATTCACAAGGGAAAATATAGTGTTAACAAGTCAAATACATCATGTGTCCCCCTAGCATTTACTGCACCTTGGATTTTCAACCTTTCCTACCCACTAACATTTACTACCATGAAGCTCCCATGCTTCGAACAAGATTACAATGCTAATGTAGAACACAATAGAAAACAATCAATAAGAATGGAAGGATTTCGCATGCAAGATTCATTGATGCTATAAATTCATAACCTAACTCTGCCTTTCTCACCTTTCTTTCCGTTGGCTTTGCGATTGAGTACTAATGCTTTGCCTTGTATTACTTTCACTCTTGTTCAGATGACGTAGTCCTCAAAAAGGCAACTCCTACCACTTCCACTACCATCTACCACAAAGAGCATAGAGGCCAATTTTATTTGACACGTGCAACACTATTTGACATAAAAGTCACTTTCAGTGACAATGAACCACTTCTAGAATTCCAGGTTGTTCTTAGAGTGACAAGTGAACAACAACCATATCTTAAATTGCGCATCATTTGCTTCTGCAACGACACTCATGCCACCTAACTTCGACTTGGATGAGAATTTTACGTGTATTTTCGTACACAAATTCCATCACAAGACATTGGACTTATTGGATACATATATTTGTGGCACACCACAATGCCTCGTCTTTATTTTGGACCTTTCAGTTAGACTATACCTCATGTTAGACATGTCAACAAGACTATTCCCAGTAATAAGTATTTGATCATGCTTCTTGAGACATAAATTTTTCAGATGGATGATCTGGATGGGGATCTCGTGGTTTTTAGTTGTGTGTTAAAGGATGTACCACACAATATCGTGGTAGCATCCATACTCCACCCCTGTACTCATGCCCTTACTGAGTTTCGTCCTGTATACAACATCACCTACTACATCTCTCTATACAACATATGCTTCCAATTGGGTGGGTCCAATTTCTTTTGGATCAACTAACTCAAAAAGTTTATGACTCAACAAATTATGGAATCCGTTTTGGATGGGATCCATTTTGCTCCTATTTTATTTGACGTACCCAATTTTGGTCTTGCTCGGAGATCATGCACTTTTCTACTTTTTTTATCTTTTGAGACCAATCATATTTTTGAGAACCCTTTGTGGAGGACAGCATGTGTGCCAGATTTTGTTGGGATAGGAAACATGCACTTTTTTGCTTCTTGCTTTTTCCTAAAAAGAGAAAGTGCCTTAGGTCCCCCTTCTATTAGATAAGATGGGTTTCAATTTCCAAATATTCTGAGCACTTTGGTATTTTGTGATGCAATCTATATCTAGCAGTGGCAATGTTCTCCCTAATCCAATTCCAACATGTATTTTTTCATGGTCCTCTCCTATATGTTGACCTAGATGAGGTGAGTCCCAATTGTGGATATGTGTCATCATTCTAGAACATAGGGAGAAGTGTGCCCCACTTGAGAGAATTCATGGAAGATCAATAGTTGGTTGACACTTGGCATCCATCCTAGACTAGTGTACCCCACTTGAGAGAAAATCTTTACTTGCTTTGCTTTCTAAAGCAAGCTTTTTCCATGTTGAGTTGTACTCCTAGAAAGCTTAAATGCTAAGAAAAATTGCCCTTCTTGACTTTACTCTCAAAGAAAAAGTTTTCTATATTAAGAAAAGGGGTCTCCATTTTGATGTTTTACTAAGAAATCCACCTTTCGATCATTGGCATGCTTTTCACTTTTGTCCTATCTTCTCCAAGCGGGGCACATTGCTTAAGATGGTGGCTTCATAGCCTCTTATTCTGGTTTTCACCTCCACCATGGGCTAGGGAAAGGGTGTGCCTTCCTTTACACCATCTCCTTGACTCTTCCACCATATATGCAAGGTATTCCATGTAGCGCTCACTACTTTTGCAAGTGGTGGCATGGCATGCTTTTCTCATTTTCTATCTTTTCCCAGTTTTAGCATGCATCTGGGCTATCTTTAGCAGGAGGACACCCCCACTTATGATATTCAAGACACAATTCAACAGATTTTCAATGCATGAAAAGGGCGTTTTCTTCCTTTCTCAAGATGTTTTCTAAAGAAAGGCTCTACTTTAATCTTGAATCTCCTTCATTCTCATCTTTCCTTGGCTATAAATAAGAATGCAAGAAAAGGAGCCAATCATCAATGTCTTCTTCCTTCCATTCTCTTGTTTCCAATCTTTTCACTTCAGATTTCAATGTTTGAGCTAGCACTTGTGATATTGTACTAGTTGAGTTTCCCGCATGCACTACCATTCTGGAATATTGAGTGAGGTGAGAAAATTGTAAGAGTCTTCGATTGATTATATCTATCCCCTAGGATCCTTGAGTGTGTTGGTTTCTGTCCAACTTGCTTGAAATTTTGTTCTTTCTACAACTCTGAGTGTTGAAGAGCCAATCAGCATCTTTTGGCAACCAATGCAAGCGTAATTATGTGTAAGAATTCTATCTAGTTTGGATAGCTTGCTCTTGTTTAAATTTTTATTTCTCGAGTACATGAACTTGTGAGACTCAAATAATCTCATTGGCCTCATAAGTTTTCTATTTCATTCACTCCATTGACCAAGGACAAGGCACTGATCACTTTAAAAAAACATAGTTGATTTTTACACTTTTTAAGGCAAATGCATTGAATGTCATCGCTCTTTTTGAACTTGATTGCAAATTTGTAAGGCAAACACCTAGAACCCATAGTAAAACATTGATTTCATGTGCTTCCTTGCATTTTAGGCCAATTTAGTTTGCTGTTCTGAAACTTAAATTGCAGAAATAGTTGCAGATTTCTGACTGTTTTAGTCAAGAACAGCAAGTTTTTTCTTGCAGATTTGAGGACATACATACCCCCAAAGTTCATCTTGAAGACTTGAAAAACTTAGGGATACTCCCCTGAGGTTAGCTAACACAATGTAAGAGCAATTGTGTGAAGTGACATTGGCACTTTCGCTCATGTTACCCGGACACTTTGAGTCTTTTAAACAAAGGTATTTCCAGGTGATAACAGGACCTAAGAAAGGGAAAAGGCAAACTTAGAATCTCGCTTGGAGCAATGACAGGAAGATTGCAACCTAGGACTCTAAAACTCAGAGAATCATAAAAAATAGGAATGCCACGATACTAACAGATTCTGGTAGTACACATAACCTTGTAGACATCAATATCACTAAGCAGTCCCTGCCAAGGATCTCACCATTATGATAACTGACGTACAGGAAATCAAAGGAGTAGGAAGATGCTGTAAAGTTGTTGTACAAAATTTGGAACTGGAAACTGGATTCTACACCCTATCACTTGATGAGATGGATATGGTATTAGGCACTAAAAGGTTGATTGAGTTAGGCACTTATACCACAAATCTGAAAGAAGAGTTCATAGAATTTAAAAGGCAGGGAGAGAATTATAAATTATACACGGTTAAAAGCTTGTCCTGAAAGCAAAGTGCTTCGCAACTAATTAAAAAGGGAAAAGAAACACAGACACATACGCAACAACAACATCAAAGAACATCAGAAAGTCGATTCAATACTTCTAACTTCCATCGAGGAAACAACTATTATACAAATGAACATCAAAGTTTCACATTAAACAACTAGGACGAAGAACTTCAAAGTATGATGCACACACTACTAAGGAATGCTGCTAGCATTCAGATCAAATCAAGCAACTGGATCAAAAAATCCCAACCAGATAAAGAAAGATGCATCCAAGAAGACGCAATCTGCTCTCCAAGAAGACGTGATCTGCTCAAGCAAATCCTTTTGAAGGCAAAGCATCCTTGAAGGGGGCCACATGTAATACACAATATCATCATTATTACATTATACAGAACATGTGTTTCCTCCTAAGAGGTCACAAATTCAAATCCAGAGGTGGGTGGGGTATGTATACCTCCGTAGACTTTAGCAGTCAAATTGCTGCGCAGAGGGGGTCCCTTGTACCACAAACAAGGGGGTCTCGTACACCAATTTGGTGTCTGGCTTGGTCGTGACCTTAAAATTATCTTATTTTTATTATTATTATTAGGATACACATCATTAATAGGTAAGTAATTGTTAGAATTAGGGAAGTAAACCAGAAAATTTCTGTCTTTTAAATTCAGTTAGATAGAACAGCAAGGGTCTGCAATAAATCAAACTTCAAAACAGAAAAGTAATGCAATAAGAGATCTCTACTGTAGGGTGCTAGATAAATAAATTTGAACTTAAGAAATCAAATCAGAAGATGAACAGCAGTTAGATTTAACCCTTAAATAATTTCTGAGTGTGCACAACACTCAGATCTGAACTGGAATGTTAACTCAAACAGTGATTAGATCTAAACAAAACATTTAAGTACTCAGATCTAAATTAGGTCAATATGTAGAAGATAGATCTATATCATGAAGTAATTCTAAAACTGTAGAATAGTTTCTAAATCAGTTTTCAACATTAGTTAACATGCAGAGTAGATAGATCTAGGCTAAATAAAATAATTTGATCATGAGCAAATATAGATCTGAACTTACCTCTTGATGAACTTACCTCTGAAATGAAGAAGAGCATGACAACTAGGAGAGATAATAATCCATCAAAGTATACTCAGATAAGTCTTAGAAATCTTGGATCTACCTCAAGGGTTAGATCTCATACCAAGAGAAGTTAGGACAGCCAAGCCACCAAGGGAATAACTCTCACAAGACACAGCAAAACCCACACAGGAATTACTGAGAGCAAAAACCTTACTCAGAAAGTTCTGGAACCAAACCCTCACACATCAAATGTTCTGGAAAACAAGGACGGCAGCCTGTAAATAGGGTCCAGCAGCCCAGCAAGGGTGCCGCGGCCTGGATCTCTTCAAGAAGTAAGGGACGACAGTCTTGAGGAGGGTTCCGCTGTCTTAGAGGAGGGCCTGCTAGCAGCAATAAAAGGAATGGCAGCAGGAGCACTTTCAGCAGAGGTTTATACACCTCTTACACCCACTCAGCAGCAAGCAAAACAAGGAAGAGACCTGGCATAGGCTGAATTGAAAAGAAGCCAAGCACTGTCACAAAGGAGGCAGCAAAAATCAGTCACAAAGAGGCCGTACGCTGTCAAGAGAAAGCTGAGAAACTGTTACAAGCAGGCCGCAGGCTCAAGAGAGCAATCTGCCACACTTAGGAGAAAGAGAAAAATATGTGTAGAAAGGTAGAGGGGAAGGATCTTATTTATACTTTAGGCTAGGGTTAGGCTAATGAAAGATAATAATAAAAATAACATACTTAATTAATATAAATATTAATTAAATATATTATATTATTTAATTAATATTTTCCATTTAACCCCTAAAGCAAAAATACAAAACCCCAAATAAACTCATGCTCAAAAACGAAGGGTGTGGGTTTGGGTGGGGTTACTTGGTGGCAATGCTTTGTCCATATAATTCTCAAGGTGACCTTTTTAGCTTTATCATCACTGCATATGGGATACATCCCTCATGTGGTCATGCCCGCCTTCAAAGAGGGTCCTACACCAACAATTGCCAATCAAGGACCAAGTTGCCCCAGAACATTTCTGGGGTCTTATCCACCAAGGTACAAGACCAAGGATCAACCCATGTCCCAGACATGGGTACCCTGGAACATGTCCAGGGGCCCTAGATATATCTAGGG
>JZKD02S1672684.1:4857-15357 GCA_000966675.3 Picea glauca | reverse complement strand
GTATACACAGCTAACAGCCCTGGATTTGCAGCTTAAGTAACCCTCTTATCATCATCAAACAGGGAGCAGATATAAATAGTCACCAAACTGAAACGCTGGCTAGTATAGGAGGGCCGAACCACCACAGGAAAAGACCTCAGCAACTGTTACAAGAGGGGCCGCAGCACACAAGAAGAGATCCGCTCACTATTGGAAGAGAATATGAAAGTGTAATAAAGGTAGAGGGGTAGGACTATATTTATACTTTAGGCTAGGGTTGGTTAAATAAAAATAATAATTAAAAATAACATGTTTAATTAATATAAATATTAATTAAGCATGTTATAATTAAAACAATTAATTAATATTTTCACATTAACCCCTAAAGCAAAAACAAAACCCCAAATAAACACAAGCAAGGGGACTTGGTGGCAATACTTGTCCATTCATTCTTAAGGTGACCTTTTTAACTTTATCATCACTGCATATGGGATACATCCCTCATGTGGTCATGCCCGCCTTCAAAGAGGGTCATATACCAACAAACACCTGATCAAAGACCAGGTGGCCCCATAACATCTCTGGGGTCTTATCCACCAAGGTACAAGACCAAGGATCAACCCATGTCCTAGACATGGGTACCCTGGAACATGTCCAGGGGCCCTAGACATATCTAGGGACTTTAATTGCTTGGTCCCAGACCAAGAACCCCAGTTATCTACTAGGGGCACTCACAAGGGTCTTCACTGCTTGGTCCCAGACCAAGAACCCCAGTTATCTACTGGGGGCCCTTATAAGGGTCTTTTTCCATGACACTCACTGTTTGGTCCCAGACCAAGAACCCCAGGAGTGCACTAGGGGCCCTAGATCTCACCTAGGGTCTTTGCCATCCTCTTGGAGAATGGCTCTTGCAACTGCTTCAAATTCAACACTCCCTCTCAGCAAGAGAGGCATTCTTAGCTACACCAAGCTTGTCACAAAAGTATACAAACTTTGTCAGGGATAGAGGCTTGGTAAAAGTATCTGCCGTCGGAACATACTGAATGCTGAGAACGTTCTTTTGAACCATGTCTCGGACATAGTGGTATCTCATCTTAATGTGTTTCGATCTGTCGCAAAACACTGGATTCTCAGTGAGCTTTATACAACTCTGATTGTCACAGTGAATGACTGTGGGTTCAAGCTCTGAACTGAACAAGTCTGAAAGTAGCTTCCTAAGCCACACTGCTTCTCTGCTAGCAGCACTTGNAACCACCACAAGAAAGGACTTCAGCAACTGTTACATGAGGGGTCGCAGCACACAAGAAGAGATCTGCTCACTATTGCAAGAGAATATGAAAAGTGTGTTTAGAATAGAGGGGTAGCCGTAGGACTCTATTTATACTTTAGGCTAGGGTAGGTTAAATAAAAATAATAATTAAAAATAACATGTTTAATTAATATAAATATTAATTAAGCATGTTATAATTAAAACAATTAATTAATATTTTCACATTAACCCCTAAAGCAAAAACAAAACCCCAAATAAACACAAGCAAGGGTGAAGGGGGGTTTAGGAAGGATGACTTGGTGGCAATACTTGTCCATTCATTCTCAAGGTGACCTTTCTAATTTTATCATCACTGCATATGGGATACATCCCTCATGTGGTCATGCACGCCTTCAAAGAGGGTCATATACCAACACACACCTGATCAAAGACCAGGTGGCCCCAGAACATCTCTGGGGTCTTATCCACCAAGGTACAAGACCAAGGATCAACCCATGTCCCAGACATGGGTACCCTAGAACATGTCTAGGGGCCCTAGACATATATAGGGACTTTAACTGCTTGGTCCCAGACCAAGAACCCTAGTCATATACTGGGGGCCCTCTCAGGGGTCTTTACTGCTTGGTCCCATACCAAGAACCCCAGTCGTATACTGGGGGTCCTAACAAGGGTCTTTTGCCATGGCACTGACTGTTTGGTCCCAAACCAAGAACCCCAGGAGTGCATTGGGGGCCCTAGATCTTGGTTAGGGTCTTTGCCATCCTCCCGGAGAATTGCCCTTGCAGTTGCTTTAAATTCAACACTCCCTCTCAGCAAGAGAGGCATTCTCAACTCCACCAAGCTTGTCACGAAAGTATACAAACTTTGTCAGTGAAAGTGGCTTGGTAAAAATATCTGTCGTCGGAACATACTGAATGCTGAGAACATTCTTCTGAACCATGTCCCGGACATAGTGGTATCTCATCTCAATGTGTTTCGATCTGTCGTGAAACACTGGATTCTCGATGAGCTTTATACAGCTCTTATTGTCACAGTGAATGACTGTGGATTCAAGCTCTGAACTGAACAAGTTTGAAAGTAGCTTCCTAAGCAACACTACTTCTCTGCTAGCAGCACTTGCAGCAATGTATTATGCTTCTGCAGTTCTTTGGGCTATGGAGCCCTATTTCCTGCTGGACCAGGAAATCATTGCCAAACCCAAACTGAAGCAATATCCAGAAGTGCTCTTCCGATCCACTGTACTNTATACTTTAGGCTAGGGTAGGTTAAATAAAAATAATAATTAAAAATAACATGTTTAATTAATATAAATATTAATTAAGCATGTTATAATTAAAACAATTAATTAATATTTTCACAATAACCCCTAAATCAAAAACAAAACCCCAAATAAACACAAGCAAGGGTGAAGGGGGGGTTTAGGAAGGGTGACTTGGTGGCAATACTTGTCCATTCATTTTCAAGGTGACCTTTCTAACTTTATCATCACTACATATACGATACATCACTGCATATGGGATACATCCCTCATGTGGTCATGCTCGCCTTCAAAGAGGGTCATATACCAACAAACCCCTGATCAAAGACCAGGTGGCCCCAGAACATCTCTGGGGTCTTATCCACCAAGGTACAAGACCAAGGATCAACCCATGTCCCAGACATAGGTACCCTAGAACATGTCCAAGGGCCCTAGACATATCTAGGGACTTTAACTGCTTGGTCCCAAACCAAAAACCCCAGTCATATACTGGAGGCCCTCTTAGGGGTCTTTATTGCTTGGTCCCAGACCAAGAACCCCAGTCGTATACTGGGGGCCCTAACAAGGGTCTTTTGCCATGGCACTGACTGTTTGGTCTCAGACCAAGAACCCCAGGAGTGCACCAGGGGCCCTAGATCTTGGCTAGGGTCTTTTCCATCCTCCCGGAGAATGGCTCTTGTAGCTGCTTTAAATTCAACAAGGGGTATGGACACACCTTGTGTAGCTACATCATCTTGGAGCCCTTATTGTGTATGACATCACCCTAGAGCATGACATGTGTACCCTTGGAGTGGAGTGTTTCACTTGTGTAGGTCTACATGAGTTTATTGTAGGTTGCTTGTAAGGGCATTGACCCACATTGTACTATTGGCCTCACTTATCCCCTATGTTACCGGATCCGCCTGGTCTATACGCTGGATCCGCAGATCCGCGTTTTGGATCCGGATCTGCTCGGAAACGCCAAAGAATCGCCACATGTGATTCCTCTCAAGCTGGAAACGGATCCCGGTAGAAGGAGATGGATCCCGAGCTCTCGACCCCACACACGCGCAGATCCGAGCAAAATTATATTTAATTTTTAGGTATTTGGTATTTTTTAGGGTTTTTTCTGTGTATTTGTTTTAAATACAGACAAGTCACGGGGGCTTTAAATTTTAGTTTAGCTGTTTAGTATTATTTAGATTAAAATTTAGAATTTTAGTATTTACTATTTAGTTTAGTTTACTCGGTTGTTAGTTTAGTTTTAAATTTTTAATTTGGTCTAGTATTTATTTAATTTAGTATTTAACTTTATATTAACATAAATTTATAATCATAATAGGTTTAATGTTTATAATAATATAAACTATTATGTAGATGTAACAATTAGTTAATTTTATAATATCTAATCATATAGATACATATAAAGTAATTATAACCAACTAGGGTACTATGAAGTAAATAAATTTTGCATAATGTAAGGGGAATGATATTTAAGTACCAATTAATAATCTTTTATATTTATATTATTGCTTAATTATTACTTTTATTACTTGGTACTTTATTACTTAATTATATACAGCTTAAGTGGGTCTAATAGTGAAGAACATGTGTTTCCTCCTAAGAGGTCACAACTTTAAAGGGGGTTAGGGTATGTATACCTCTGTAGACTTTACCTTGAATATATATTTTTTAAATTAAAAAAATATTATTATATTTTTGTACTTGACGTATCCTCGCCATATCCGGATCCTGGCTTTTCAAAAATCTAACGGATTTGTATCCAAATCCAAATCCGTATCTGTATCCGTATCTGAATCCTGGTAATATAGCTTATCCCCCATATATATAGAACAAGGAGAGAGTCCTTTCTCATCATTATCATCATACTCTTTTCATTGTACTTGTCTTCTTGGAGTGATTCACTAGGGTTCATGCAGAAACCCTAGGAGAAGTTCTACATGGAAGAAGGGTGTCTTTGTTGGAGATTGCTCTTATGATTAGGGTTTACTCTTGTGAAGAAGAAGACATTGGAGATGATCATCATTCATCATTGTATTCATTATTTTTATTCACTTGTGTTAGAGATGTGACTAGGAAGAGCGCACTAGTCATCTTCTCTTAGATCTTCATTTGTACTTGGTCTCTCCCTCTTGGAGTCGCTAGGGTTTCTTGATCTTCTTGGAGAATCTTGAAGTTTAGGGCCAAGGTTTCATCCCTTGGAGAATTGAGATTAGGGTTTGAAGATGAAACCCTGGGTGTATTTGGGGAAGAAGGAGAAGAGAAGCAGGCATCTTCCGTTGCACGACTTGTTTGAGTGATTCATACAGGTTTCAGCGCCTTGGTTGAGCTAGGGTTTTCCATTATTTTTCCTAGCTAGGGTATTGGAGAGCTAATGAATTGTACTTTCCTTGTGATAAGGTTATGGTATGTACAACAACTTCATCTTACACATATTAATGAAATTTTCAGCTATATCATACTTGTGTAAATTGAAGATTTGATTTTCAGCAACCTATGTTCTTCATGATTTGTATCTTCAGTTATATATGTCTTGCTAATTTAACATAACTAAAGGTCAATTATGTTAAGTGATTTAACATTGTAATCGAAGAAGATAAGAGTTGTTTTACTATTGTTATTACTATTGTGAATAAGAGTTTTTAGATCTCGTTTATGCATGATAAAATTGCCCTAGAGGGATGAAACTTGTCAAGAACACCTTGGTATATTTTCTCCTTGGATTGCCTAGAAGACTGGGGTTTTAAGGATTGAAATATTGTAATATTTTGTGTTGTTGTATTATATATTTCATAACAACCTTAATGGTGCATTGCAACAAAAACTAGCACCCACAAAAGTGTAAAGTCCCAAGCACCAAAGTGATAGCTTTGTGTAACACAAGAACATTGCCCACTATCACCTCAACAGCTCTTCCCCACATTTTAGGTTGGCTCTTCTCGAACACAAGGGGGTCTTCCCTAAGGTAGGATTGTTAAGGCTATTGAGTGGAGGCTCAAGGTGAAGTTTGAACAACAATATTGCATGAATAAGAGAACTAGCTTGTCACAATCAACTACTTTGAGGTAGGTTCTATGGAGAAAAGGATAGATTTCCACATTCAACCATCTAATGGATGAAAGAACTAGTTGACACACTCATCATTTAGGTGTGTTCTTAAGGTAAAAGTCCTAGGGTTTGACACAATTCACCTTAAGTGTTTGCTGGAAATAGGTGTGCAAACTAATCTTGGAGGAATGCAATAGCCACTCATCAAACAATATGAAGGTGTTATTATATTTGGTTGAATTATTACGCCAATTTAACAACTTAACTTGATAGATGAAGGATAACAATGCATAAATATAATAGCAAATCAATCTATTGAGCACACACATATATCGAGAGAGGGCGGTGAACCAGTATAAGACAATTTTTTACTTTTTCAAACATTCATCAACCATAGAAAAACAATCACATATGAAATCTATTAACTGCAGAACATGGAACACAAGATTTATGTGGAAACCCTTTCGGGAGAAAACCACAAAACGTCTCTTTATAATTCTTTGTAGGCACCAACCTTCTATTACAAATATATGTAGGCACCATTCGATTGGAGACACCAATCCCCATAGGTACAAACCCTAGTATGCACCAACCTATTCTTACATATCTTCATAGACACCAATCCTCATCGATAAGCACCAACTTAGAAAGAGACACCACTCTCTTTGTCATATAACTTAGAAAGAGACACCAATCTCTTTGCAACACCAACCTTCAAGTTACAATTTAGTACATATAAATTCTTCAAAAGATGATAGCATTCACATTACCTTCACCGAGTCTTCTTGCTACTTCTACCTTCAACTAGTCTGACCAAAATTTGAATTTTCAAATGAAATTTATGGTAACTTTCCCAAAGCGTATTGTTTTTGACGTCTTCCCAAGAACGAACTTGTACAGCATGCCATGTAACCAATTTTGCAAATCTGATTCTGAAATTTTTACCTGAGGTACTTCAGTATATCTCCTCAAATCCCTGAAAATTTCACAGTCTAAAAAGTCCCAGAAAAGAAATTATCGAGAAAATGTCAAGTTGACCTGGTTGAAACCAATTTCAGTACCATTAAGAAACCCTAAATTCCACAGGGTATATCTCAGAGGGTGTAGAGAACTGAAGTCTGAAATTTTTACCTAAGGTACTTTTGTATGTCTCCTCAAATCCTTGAAAATTTTAAGTTTGAGAAGTCTGAAAAAAAAAAAGTTATAGAGAAAATGCCAAATTGACCTGTTTAAAACTGATTTCAGGACTATTTAAAAACCCTAACTTCCAAAGGGCATATCTCAGAAAGTATAGCAAACCAACATCAAAAATTTTAACCACATGAAACCAGAGATCTCAACTCCATCTCCTCAAAATTTCACAGTCTGAAACATCCCAAAAAATAAGTTATAGCGAAAATGGCTAATTGACCTATTTGAAACTAATTTTAGGAGCATTCAGGAACCCTAACTTCTATAGGGAATATCTCAGAAAGTATAGCGAACCAATGTCTGAAATTCTAATCACGTGTATCCAAAGATCTCGCCTCCGTCTCCTCAAAATTTCAAGGTCTGAAACGTCCCAAAAAACAAGTTATAGAGAAAATGCCAAATTGACCTGAAATTGATTTCGCAACTCTCCCCTTTTGGAATGATATTCAATCTTTGTTCATCCACTTCTTCAAATGTTATTACAATTTTTACCCACACACTTTCTCTCAATACTTTCTCTTTTTATACTTTATCATAACCCTTGATGAAGGGACGTGTTAATTCAAAAAGGCATGCACCCATTAATTAAATAATTAATTCCTCTTTTTTATTTCACTTTTCCAAATGGCATGCACTTTAAAACCCATGGGTTTGAAACCACCATTTCACTTTTTAGTTTTTCACATGCACCCCAATTTTTTAATATACTTGTAAACCTATATATAAATCAATTTTGGAAATACTGTGTATTTGTAAAGTCATAATATGACATTAATGACAACATTAATGGCAAATCTAGCCTAAGATTGAGGACTCTCTATTTCCTGTTCTTGGCAGGGAAGAGCACATTGCACGTGTGGGAGAGAGAGGCATCTGAAGGAAGCGGAATGTATGGAAGTGTACGCGGGTTGCAATGGGCACAATCATGTATGTACGCGGGTTGCAATGGGCACAATCGTGTATGTACGCGGGTTGCAGTGTTTGAAAATAAAGATATGTGCTCGTTTTTCCATAGACAATATAGCAATATTGTCACCCAACCATAGGCACAAAGCCCACCCTCGAGCACCTTAACCTTGACAGACGGAATAATTCTGCAAGCAGACCAATAGCCAACCAAGGTAGTACACCTTTCTCCAAGGCTAGCGCACTAAGCAAGAATAACCAAAGATCAAGCAAAAAGTCCAAACCATAACCAAGAGAAAGTCCAACCAAAAACCAAAATCCAGTTGCAGCAGCTGCACTCCCTCTCCAAACTTGCACACCACTAGTCTTATGCAGTTGTAAGTGAGTGAGTGTCAAATGAGCTCTTGCACCCTCTATTTATACTGCTCTATCTCAATTGATTAGGTCAACTTCTCTTTCTGGAGGCTAATAACTTAATATTAAATATTCTCTTGAGCTGACTTGTCTTCTAGGGTTGTGATCCAACGTTTTAGGGCTTCCCGGAATATTCAAATCTTGTCAAAGGTTACACGGGGAGGTTAATACCTCCCACAGCTACCATAATAACAACATGCAGGACGGTGAATCACGTATATGCGAGTTGCAGTGGGCACAGTCACGTATGTATGCAGGTTGCAGCAAGATGAATTGTGTACATCCATACAAGGTTTTATGGGTAGGAGCAGGTCCGTACAGGCTGACGTCAGCAGTAGTACATGTGACGTTAGCAAGCCATACAGGTGGTCTGCAACAAATTTGTGGTTAGAGGAAATTTCCAGGGATTTCTTGGGATTTGGTTTTTTGGTTTTGGAAGGACATGGTTGTCCTCATGAAATTGTATTCGCTCGGAAGGCTGGTGTTTCCCTCATAATTTTTTAATTTGATAAAGTTACAGAACAAAAACTTTGTGTCTCATATGTGTATTGATGATTCATGTCTAATTTTGTTGTTTTTGCTGCATATAATTTTAGTTAACAATTTTTAGTGTAAAATTGTTCAATGATAATAGCTAGGGTTTATTGCTAGTTCACTAGGTAGCAATTTTCAGATCTGAAAATTAGTCACAAAGAGTTGCATGTGAAAATCGACAAGGATGTCCTACACAGTCTACTTCGTCTAGGGTTTCATATGGCGTGTCTCTATTTTTCATGGTTGTTATTACTTGGCAGTAATCACATGGCTGTGATGGTGCATCTTACATAAGCTCCCTCACTTATTCTTGCACAATCTTAAAATCTGCTTTGGACTAACTGTAGCACATCAATGCATGTCTTAATTACATTGTCTCCATCATACTTGAGACTTCTTGGCCTCTGATCTTGACTACGTCGCCCAATGGATAAACACTAGTTTTGATAGTCCACCATCACATTATTACCTTAACATAAAAGTATCTTCACTCTGCAAATCTGATTTTATATCAAGCTTTGAAAAACAGATTTGTAGTCTTGCCAGGGAATCCCCCCTGTGTCAGAGGAACCGGCCTAAAGTGAGGAGGATGAGCATTAAAGTGACAGTGGGTTGTGTCCTAAAGTTACCCTAGGGTTTGAGCTTGGTAATTGGACTTATCTTTTGCACAGATCTTGGAGGTAACAATGGGCATTATTACAACCACTAAGTTGGGCTTTCAAATGACATGCCTAAATAAGTATGATAAATACCAGTGTTGCAAAAATTGTTTCGCCAAAAAAATCGCCGAGGTCCAGAAAACATCGTTTCGTAAAATCGCCAAAACATCGGCAATATTTCGGCAAACTTAAAAAAAAACAAAAATATTCTTTTTTTTTTAATTTTTGAAAAATTTAAAGCAACAATAGCATCAAATAGACATACTGCCACATGAATATGGAAAGAAAACTGATATATAAGATATATAAGATGTCTAGTAATACATCACACATTAAAAATGAATCATGTCCTGATTCCTGAGTCATCAAAAAATATAATAAATGTATCTCATGATCGTCATCATGACTCACGAGTCATCTACAATGAAATCAAGTAAATAAACTATCGATTCCCTCTACCCCTTTTACGGGCAAAAGTAATCGTTGTAGAAAGTGCTTTTCCTCTAGCACTAGGAGTAGGCGCCCTTGAGGCATGTGTGCCTCGTACTGGAGTCAAACGTNCTACGTGTTGTTGTGCGCTCAAAGGTCCTGTTGCATAGAACTGTGGACGTCTCGTTTGATAGTCTTGAGGCATGGCATGAAGAGGTGCAGCCAACACCAAGGGAGCATATCGAGCTGCCATGATGTGCGGAGGAGGTGGGATAACAGACTGGATGATCGGTGAGGTAGTGGCTGAAGACGAGGATGAGGAGGGACTGGATAACACTGAGGAAGTGACTTGCGGTTTAGCAGTGGGAGACAAAACTTTAGGGGTTCAGGGTTGTAAAACGGTTGGGTCAAAAATGATTCAAGTCACGAAACTATCAAACCGTGTTCTAATCAGGCTTTGTTGTGAAAAGGTGTCAAAGTCAGGGTTTTGAAAGGTAATGGGTTCCCCTGAAAAGGAAAAGGACTTATGCAAAGGAGTGTGACTCACTGAGCTTTCAACTACGGTCTTCTTCATGAGTAACTATTCTGGGTTATCTGTCACTATCACAGGTTCTGGGTCTGGATGAGATCGAGTATAAAATTTCTTGGAAGCCAGATTTCTTTTTGATTTTTTATATACACGCTTTTTAGTTTTATGAATCCGAAAATAATATGTACAAATTTCAATCAACCTCTAAACATTACTTTCTTCTCAAATTTGCAACATTCCAGGAACAAACTTTCTTTTCAAGGAAAAGAAAACGTGAAATTAT
>JZKD02S1672683.1:2635444-2649272 GCA_000966675.3 Picea glauca | reverse complement strand
TAAGTGGACTATTCAAATCATGAGAATTATTGGTCAGTTGCGACTAATACTCATGAATATGGGTCATATATTAATGACTTACACTACGCAGTTAATCCCGAAAATAATATCTAAATGAGATATCGTGATGAATCCTCATCCTGTGTAGGTTTTATCACGCTTGAACTACCTTCATCATAAGCACCATGCATAGTGAGAGATGTTGGATCTACGACATGGGATGATTGGAATAGTTCATCATAGTTATCATAAGATGTTTTATCCTCTTTTTTTATTGATTCGTCGGAGGTATACCCATCCAACACACTAGTGTCATTGACCTCATTGGATAGATCTAATGATGTATCATAGACTATTGTTTGATCTTCATTTATGCACACATCCTCATCATGGATAGATTCATGCTCCTCCACATGTCCTCCATGCTCTTCCTTCTTTACCTCCTGCCTTGTTCTTTTAAAATAATACTAGTCAAAATCCTTGGGCCAACTTCCGTGTATGAGGGTGTAATATATTTTGAAGGATAAACCTACAAAAACATCTTCATCCAATGTTAGATACTTCTAGTAGTCAAGCATGTATTTATTTTCCTCCAAATTCCTCAAAACACCAGCCGGACATTCCAGATTAATCTTCCTAAGTAATTTCAACATGATTGTTATAGGCTTGGGTTTTTTCAAACACTTAATAAACCCTCATCCATGAAATGCACACACAAGATGGAAATATCACCATCTCTAATATCAATGTAATGTCCCCAGTTAGGATGGGTAGTAATATTATGTTTGTTGTCCAAATTATTGTTTCTCTTTGTGTAATTTTATCAAACACTTTATATTAGGGTTGTTTGAAACTTCTTACAAATATTTTTCATATGCCTCAAGGTTATGAATATTGCCAAACATATTACATGCACCCATTACACAAAGAATAGAGAAGATAACCATGGCATCTTATTATGGCTTGAAAACCCAAATCACAACAATACAAATATATTTATTGGATGTAACAATGGTTGCTAGATCCCTTCTAACCACTCAGATCTAATGGCTAGTAGGAAGTTGCAACATCTACTAACATAAAATCAAGAAACCAAGTAATGATGCCAAAACATTCTCAAGAAGTGATGTGTGTTCTTATAGACCGTCAAACCCTTTATGATGCGGTGTCGATATGCTCCTCAGACACCTCCTACAACATTATGATCTCCCGTACCAAACAACTCTACACCCCATATCGTAGAGGTCCTTGTTGGACGTGACTCAACGACATGTGGGACCTCCCATGACAAGAACAAACAACTAGTAGGCCTCACGGGACACCCTATGCTCACATGCGAGGGTGAATCTTGGTATGGATTTCCTGAAAACCATTTATTACACCTGTGATCGACATCCTCCGACAAGTTCCATACAATATTCTACACAATCTTATCTTCCTCCCACTGCAAACCAAATCCAAAAATTGAAGCTCCAATGGAAATCCTGGATGGATTCCCCTCTTATATATCTAGGGTGGATATTACACCGCCGAAACGAAACCAATAGTGGAAGGGTTTTTCTAAACCCTAACGAAACAATGGCTCCAAGAGAACTTCCAAAATGAGAGATCAAATTATAATACCAAAGTGAGGCTCTACCCCTCCTTTTATCATTTTTCCATGCCTTATAGGACTTTCCCTTTTTGACCAAATCAAATGTAACCCTTATCCCATTTTTTACTAAATCAAATATGACACTTATCCCCCTTCTTCTTTCACTTTTGGATTAAAAGTTACTTTTAATAATAAATAAGTAACTTATTAATCTAATGTCACGTTAAATACATAACATCTCCTAACTAGGCACGACATTAAATAACCCCTTTTGACTCCATTTTTCTTCACTAACAAGCCACATAAGTCATTTCCACTAACGAATAAGGGAATCCAAAAATGGGGACATGAAAAATAATGATATGGTATCATAATTTAATGGCATGGTGAAATCTTGGAAATTGGAGAAAATTTCTGAGCACCCCACCATCCCTGCGCGTATTGGGTTGGTTGGGTACTTCAAAAATATAAGGATATAAATGAATCAAAGGAACCAAATGTTAAAGTGTCAAATAAATAAGAATTGATAGCTAAGGTTGTTGTATATCGTCACCCAAAGAAACAATACTCATCAAGGAAAGAGAGTGAGAATTAGCAAACTTATTGTGGGTCAACATGGAACTAGAAAGGAAAATAGTATGGAGGCACATTGGGGACTAAAATAAATGCATGGATATATAAGAGTAGCACAACAACAACATGGAATCCAAGGGGAAACCATAATCAAGATCGAGAAAAAAATACCACAATTAAACCCCATGTCCACATTTCACTAGGATGAGTGGATGATTGCGCATGGTACTAGTTGACTACATTACTTAGCAAGTCATATTATATGGATTCTTCCCATGTTTTAAGGATGAATCATGTGAAAGGGGATGAAATACAATGTACTTAGGGATAATAATATGGGGTACGTAGGGAGGATCCCAAAGGGATAGTGAATGCAATGTGGTCATAATCATGGAATAAGCTCATTTGGTAGTTGATGGGTAATAAATAGGCCCACTATATAGTTAAGAGGAAATAACATAATAATAATGGGTAGTCAGCATAGACCCCTAGGAATACTCATGAGAAAATATAAATACACATAAGTTTCATTCTATTGGAGAGATGTCGTATGTTGGATGTAATTTTTTGTAGCAAACATGAATTTTGGATTGATTTCTTCTATAAGGAGTATTTGATGATGTTACCCTACCTTAAGGGTTCTTTCTACATTCTTATGTCTATTATTCAGTGGAATGCATTTCATAATTCTAGAATTTAAAAGTTTTTTCTCACACTTAAGGGTTTATCTTATCTTATATGTGTCAAGGTTTATATTGTGATCATATGTATTTGGAGTCAACCTGTGGACCCAAATAGTGTAATCTTTGATTGATAGTTATATATTGATACCTAAAAGAAGTCAATCATGTGAGAGCACTTTGTAGCATATGTAATATACTACAATGCAATAATATTTTTATTATCTTTATTATATAAAGGAATATCTTTGTGTTATGCGTATTTGATTGAGTTCCATGCATTCATGAGCTATCTTAGTGATTTAATTTGTATTTTAACACAAAAATTTGTGTAATATTTATGATTTAGTTTTTTCTTTGTCAATGTGAATTGAGAGTGGTTGATTCATAATATAATGTGGTCTAGGACCGTATCACAATTAACACTAGTTTTGTTTCCTAAAAGTTGCAATATACCTAAAATTAGGTTTATAGGATAAATTGTGGTGGTCACCACCCCCAATCTACTCCTCTTACAATGAACACCACCAATGATGTGGTGAATGTGTGTTGTTTTCCATGCACCTTAGATGCTAATCTAGATCAAAGAAAATTTTAGAGGCTAAATTTTTCCATTGAACTAATTTTCCATTTTTTTTCCAAAAAAATTCATCAATTTCATTTTTTTTTCCAAAAAAGATTTACTCATATATAAAATTATTTATTGTAAAAATCACAATTTTTTCTACAACCATATAATATTCTTAAAAAATTGAAATTCTACCAATCAATACAATATATAATAGTAATTTAAATTTATAAAAAAAAACACTCTTACCCATCAATACAATATATAATAGTAATTTAAATTTTTTTTTTAAAACACTCTTACCCCTCACCACATGAGATTTGCAATTATTGCTTTAACTACGTAAACAACTACCATGGTACTCAAATCTATTGTCAATATTAATTACGCCTAAAGTAGTATACCTATTGACAATCAACTCAATTAATGATCTTTTAACCTTATTTAACCTTAAACCCTAATCTGATGGCTATGCATTGAAGATACTCGCATTCTGAGCTGCTACCTTTCCGCGTTCTCAGCCACAAGTTAACGGCTGTGCTAGTTACTTTCACTATTGGCACATCAATAGCATGCACACATTCAACTACTAATGGGTTGGAACACAATATTACAGAATTTCTTGAACCTCCTTCCACAGGTATGAACAAGTAGTATGAATAATGATTGGTTTAAGATTTCATATTTCAAGCATCAACTTTTTTTTGCATATTTCAAGAATCAACTTTTCAAAGTGTTTTCTTCACTTGTAAGGAAGTTGCAACTTGTCCCAAAACTTTTATGTTAAGAGCAGTGCGAGTGAGTCACGTGTAGATGTTAAATAGTAGAATTTGAGAATGTTTTGAGAAAAGTTGCAGCTTGTCCCAAAACTTTTATGTTAAGAGCAGTGCGAGTGAGTCACGTGTAGATGTTAAATAGTAGAATTTGAGAATGTTTTGAGAAAGTTGCAGCTTGTCCCAAAACTTTTATGTTAAGACCAGTGCCACCGAGTCACGTGTAGATGTTAAATAGTAGAATTTGAGAATGTTTTGAGAACATTGGTATAACGGGCAATGGGATTGTAGATGGCATTTCGAATAGTAGTATCATCGTAAAATTATCATATAGATACACGCTGCACCGAGTTGTTGGCTTTTGGCTTCACGTRGAACTAAGATACCAGGGCCGTTAATGTCTGGAATAATCGCATGGAATAACATTCATGGCACACGAGGGCACACGCCCAAGTACAGGAGTATATGTATATATAATAATGCCATTTTTACTGGTTAAATTKATTAATGCTGATGCATACAAGTTCCATTAGATTCAATTTCGAGAATGATGTAAAGGCATCTATGTTTTAAAGGTAAGTATGGTAATGGGAACCACAAAGATGCTTTCAACCGCCCTGCTTTTCTTTTTTATTTCTTCCAGGAACGTGCAAACTAGTAAGGAAGGTCATAGCAACAACCAAGGATGGACTAGTAAGAAACGAAGGTCACTGAAGGAAAGATTCATCAAACAGTATGCGTAAACTTTACTCTTCTCTTCTTAGTCTCTACTCCACCAAAACCATTTCTTCCTTTTTTTTCTCTTGTCCTTTGAAATGCCCAGAAGGAAACTCCAAAATGTCACAGAGACATTCAGCAAAAAGCAACATAGAATTCTAACTGAAAATTCAAGAAAACCGCCCAGTACACTTTTGCTTTGGACTGAATGAGATTCTTCAACCTCCCATTTCTCCTATTTAAGTCATCAGTTCATCTGTCTTGTTTTCCATAGCAACTATCTGAAGTATTAATCTGACTATTTTTTTAATATTGATTGGAATTCAGCGAAGAAAGCTAAGATTTCAATCCTGTCGCGTTCTGTTGATAAATAGTTTGAATTCAAATAGCCGTTCGGGTGCTTTGGGGTATAATAAGCAAAGAGTACAGACAAATAGCCGTTTGAGTGCTTTGGGGTATAATAGCCGTTTGAATCGGGTGCTTTGGGGTATAATAAGCAAAGAGTACAGACAAATAGCCGTTTGAGTGCTTTGGGGTATAATAGCCGTTTGAATGGCAGACGAATTAGCTGATCCAAGGTGCCATTGTGAGCTGAGACAATGGCGTGTGAGTTCTTCAATATTATTGAATGTCCTCCTGATTTTGCTGCTAGTATTCCCTCTTTTCTATCAGCCCGTGGAGCCCGCGCGTACAATCAACGTATGTCGGAAAAAACAGAGAGATTGCATGCTGGCGATGCATCCGCCTCTTCATCATGTCCAGGCCACGAGATCGAATCCCCGGCGTCTTTCATCTGATCAGAACCAATTCAATGTTCCAGCTCCTGCTTCTCCCGGCCGTCATGCCCCCGGAAGCCCACCTTCACCTTGGGCTAGTTCTCGGCGTTTTAACGCCAGCGCCCATGATGTTCCCAGTGGCCCAAACCCGATATCGAATCGGTAGAAAGCATGGTTACTCGGTTATAGCGTTATCATTTGCAACAACTTCCTTCACGTAGTCATACCATCTCAGTTTCTGAATTGGCTGATAGATCAAGGTATTTTATCAGGATTAGGTCATTTTGGAACCCTAACACCTTTAAGCCTGGTTGCTTGAGATTTCACTTGAGATCTCTTAGCAACATAATTTTGATGCTTCTATATTCCATAGTTTCTGTAATTTTTGGTTTAGACATCGTATTCGTATCGGATTTCGTAGTAAGATCATCGTATTCGTATTTTCTTAGTTTCTCTCTGATTTCGTGGAATGGAATCAAATTTTCAATGAACAAAATAGTTTACTGTTAATGTATGTAAATACTTCTAACAGATTTCATGATGCCTTTATAAAGTCTCTATGATCGAGAAGATTTCATGATGCTCAAATTTTCAATGAACAAAATATTTTACTGTTAATGTATGTAAATACTTCTAGCAGATTTCATGATGCCGTGTCATTTTTTATCATGTTAATTTCAACTTGAATTGATAATGAGTGATTTGATATTTTTTTTTAATAAGTATGGTGATTTTGGAAAGTTTTTCTTAATGTTTTTTTAGTATAGAAACAAAATTTTAAAGAATAATTATTAAGATTCGGTAGATCAATTTTCAATTAATCACTTACTCTCTTAAGGTTTGATAGAGCAATTCGATCTTAGTAAAGGTTAATTATGATTATTCATTCATTCATTCATTTTAACTTTTTTTTTCTAATTTTCAGTTAAGTGTAAAATTGTAATTTCAATAATTGTAAATAGTGATTTTGAACTAATTCAATAACTCCGAATCTATGAATCTATTCAAAAATAAATGATAATGGTATGGTGATTTTGAATCTATGAATTTATCCAAAATTAAATGATATATGACTATTTTTAATTAATTTAAAACTTTGAATCTACCCAAATACTTTTCTATATGAAAAATTTAAAGTGAAATTTTGACCTTTCCTCATTCACCAATTCCCAGTGACAATCTAAGTGCACCAAATTTAAAAAAAAAAAAAAAAAAAATTCTTATTTTTCCCATTCATATTTGGTTGAGTATAATAAATACCATTACCTTAATTACACACTACAAATAAATTTCATTCTCATATATTAAAGATAAATTTACACATTGCATATAAATTTCATTTTCATATATCATTAAATATAATGAAAAATTGTGATTTCAATCATTATAAACTTTATTTTTATCTTTTATAATTTTAATATTTTATATTAAATATAAATTTTATTTCTAATAATTTTAATTAAAAAAATGTGATTATAACAATTGTAAATGATAATTTTAAATAATTTAAAAACTCTGAATCTATTCAAATATATATGATGATTTTGAGCTAATTCAAGAGATCTGAATCTACCCAAATACTTCTTCCCAACAATATAAACATTTTAACTATTCTTCATCCACCAAATTGCAATTTAGGATTTAAAGCCCCATATTAAAAAAAAAAAATTACTTATTCTTATTTTCTTGTTGATTATAGTATATATGATTACCTTAATTAAACCTAAATTCCATTCCTAACCTTTATAATTTTAATATATTACACATAAATTTTACTTCTAATTATTTTAATGAGAAAATTTTCAGGAATTGTCAATAGTGATTTGTGACTAATTCAAAAACTTTGAATATATTAAACTACAAATTATGATTTTGAACTAATTCAGGAGCTCTGAATCTACTCAAATACTTCTTCTAATGATTTTGAACTAATTCAAAAGATGTGAATCTATCCAAATACTTCTTCTAAACAATACAAACTAAGATTTTAACCACTTTTAATCCACTAGATTCTTCATATTTAATTTATTTTTATTTTCTCCACTCATATTTTGTTGAAAATAGTAGGATATCATTGCCTTAATTACACATTACACAGAAATTTCACTCCCATTGTTTATAATTTTAATATTATATATTAAACATAAATTTTTCTTTTAATAATATAATTAAGAAAAAAATTTACTTTCATATTATATAAATTTTACATTGTTTTTAATGTCATACTAAATTTATTCATAAGATGAAATAATATTTTAAAAGTTAACTATGTTTTTTAATTATACAACCCTAAGCCACTTCATTGTATCTTGCTACCATCTTCATATTAAGAAAAAGAGGTTGAAGAAAATGACAACTTGAGAGATAGGATTAAAAATCTAGAAGAAAAACTAACCAACAATTTGGACTTAAGTAGTGTGGAAAACAAATTGGATATCAAACCCATTAAAGAAGAAATGAATAAACTAATCTAATTGGATCATAAGTGTAATAAAAGAGCCTTGAACCTCATAATTTTTGGTATAAAAGAACAATAGGATGATAACAATAAATAAATCACTAATTGAAACAACTTACCTCATAGAAGCAAAGAGGCTAGGGAAAATAATTGAACATAAAGATAAGTTGATCCGTGTCAAAGTAAATTCTAATGACAATAAATAAGTATACTCGGTAAATCTCCAAGCTTAAAATGGTCATTTATCAATGAAGATCTCATTCCCAAAGACCAAGTTGAATTAAGGAAGGATGTTTAAAAGGTAAAAGAAGTTAGGAAAGAAGGAAAACAAACAATAATTACAAATCAAAAAGATATTTTTAGGGATAGAGACCATAAGGATAATAATAAATAGGATTTAGGGACACTCAGGATCCTTTTTTGGAACTATCATAGCTTTCCCTGGCGAAAAGATCCTATGTTAAGTTGGATCCTGAGTGATATTGATATTATTTGTCTAGTTGAAACATGGGAGCATGAAGAGTCTAAGGTCCCTAACATAGAAGGATTTTTCTTGTGGTCGGCATGGAACAAAAAATCATATCGTATAGGGATAGGAGGCATAGACTATTATATTAAAAAGAACATTTCTCCTCACATTGAACTTCATAAGTTTGACCCTCTCAATTAGTACATTTGGATATAAATTTCAGACATCAATGCTAAGAAGATGTATCTAGCAATTTGTTATTTTGCACCTATTAATTCTACTTTTTATAAGAAAAACAATCTAGATAGAAATTGTCCTTATAATAATTTAGAACAAGATATTTACAATTTGAGAAATGAAGGTAATATCCTCGTGCTAGGACAATTTAATGTTAGAAGTGCAATTAACCAAGTTATTATTTTAAGCAATGATTCCAACCACAATCCTATATGGCTATATGAAGACCCTGTTTTAGCTAATAGCTACAAAAGAAGCTCTAAAGACCTAACTGAGAATTTGTTTGGTAGTGAGCTAGTCAAGATTTGCAGTTCTCAAGAACTTCTAATTTGCAATGGAGTAATGAAGTGGTCAAACTCGAATCAGATGACTTGAATTCATGGTCTAGGTAGTAGTGCCATGGATTATGTGGTATATGATATCCAACCAAATAGTAAATTTTGAGCTTTTAAATGACCATGAACCCGAATTTGATCATATATCTTTAACCCTAACTCTAAAATTTGTCATTCATAAGAGAGCGATTGAAGAAAATTCTAATACTCAAAGGAAACTACTTTTTGACAAAAGTAATGTTGATATTTTCTTAAAGGGTTTAAATAGTGAATTACATCTCATAACTTATAAGGACAACATTGAATATCTCTATCATAATTTTACAACTACCCTTTCCACATTTATTAACAAGTTCTCTTTTGAGGTGTCCTCTAAAAAGAATAATAGAAAAACCAACCCTTGGTATGATAAAGAATGTAAAATTGCTAGGAAATTCATTACAGATGTTTCTAATGAGTCCCTCAAACTTGATAAGATCAATACGTACAAATCCCTAATTAAAAGGAGGAAAAAGGTATTATATAAATAAAAGGAAAGAGCATATTTTACACCTATATAATCTTGATCCAAAGAAGTTCTCGAGGCAAATTCTAATTCGTAGTACTAAAAAAAATAATATAATTCCCTTAAGGAACTGAAATTTCTACCTTAAAAGTCTTTACAACTTCCCTAATACCATGAACACCATTCCTATTATTCCTACAAAGGATGAAGTTTTTTCTTTGGATGACACAGAGTTCATGGTAAAGTGGATTGAAAATGGGAAAGCTAAGACATTGAAGGATACCAAGCTAAAAAATTTAACAATGGAGGGCCTATCATCATCCCTCACATACAAAAGCTCTTCAATTTAGCAATCAAACAAAGCTTCCCTAAACCCTAGACACAAATCCTCATTGTACCTATTTTTAAAAATGGGGATAGAAACATTCCCTCTAATTATAGTACCATTATGTTAGCCCGATTTTAACCAAGCTATACAGAATTATTTTGGAAAACAAGATTAGCCTTTGGCTAGAAATTCATGGTAAAAGAGCTAAAGTCCAGGTTAGATTTAGGAGATATCATTCAAGTGTGTACCATATCGTTACCCTTAGGATCATTGTAGAGGAATTCCACAATACTAAAACCAATCTTTTGTGTTGTTTTGTTGACTTTAGAAAATATTTTGACACAATTCCGAGGAAAAACCTTTGGGATAGGTTGAAAGAGAAAAAAGTTCATTTCGAGTTGAGGGTTGCTGATATAAGGTTGTACAAGAATATTATTGTGAATCTTAAGAACACCGATGGCCGGTTGAAAGAAATTAACTGCAATATTGGAGTCAAGCAAGGTTTTCCCTTGTCCCCTATGATTTTTGGCATATATATTGACAAGTCAGAAGAGTTTTTGGAAAAATCAAGTTGCGTCATCCCAACGGATTCTTATGGAGAGGAGTCCCCAAGATATTGGAGAAAAAATAAGAATCCTCATTATTTTTTCTCCAATATGGGTATGACTATTAATACTAAAAAAAACAAAAGTCGTGATCATCAGATCAAATAAGATCACATATGATACTATCGTATATGACATGTTCAAAAACTTGTAGGAAGTGAATTCATATAAATATCTTGGAATTGATATTCACCACAAGATCAACTAGAATTATAGCATTGAGAAAAGAATAAACGGAGGATAGAAATCTTATTATGTGCTTGAAAACAATTGTAAATCAACTGATCTTTGGATATGGGATAAGAAAAAACTCATCTTTGAGACTCTTGTTACTCATGTTATTCTATATGGATGTGAAGTTTGGGGATTTAGTATCTCTCGAGAATCATGGAGAAAGCTAGAGTAAATCCAAAAGAATTGTACAACCTATAATCTCAAAACTAAAGGAAATGCGCCCTATCATATCCTCCTCTTAGAGGCAAGCCTTTCCCTCATTGAGAGCATGGATATGACTTGATAAATAATGTATTAGAACAAGTTAAACAACATAAGATACAAGGGGATTCCTAAAATTTATTCAAACGCCATCCATAACCACCTTCGACTCAAGCGGGGATGGCATAAAGATGCCCAGTCTTGTCTAATCCATTGGGGAATCATGAAATAGACCATTTTTGTAGAATAAGGATACTATAAAAAAATATTATTAAATCAAAATTGAAGGAGAAAATGTGGTGTGATAAAGATTTAGAGGAAAAAATAAATTTAATGTGTTATAAGGAGGTAATCAACCCTAATCTAGAAGATGAAAATTATCTCTCTATTTTGACAAGTGTAAATAAAAGAATAAGCATTGCTAAAATAAGAACAAATTCTCATGAGCTCCACATTGAAACTAGGCATTAGAAAATTCCTAAGATGCCATGGAATGAAAGAGTGTGTTTGTGACACTAAGAGGTTTGAAAGATGAAAATCATTTTTCTCTTATATTGTCCAGCCTATACCCATATTAGATCTAAATTTCAAAATATTTGTCACACTATCACCGTTCATAACCTTTTAAATCAACAAAACTATGGTGATCTTGGAAAGCTTCTCTTAATGTTTTTTTAGCACATAAATAAAATTATAAATAATTGCAAGTAATCTCTTACTCTCTTAAGGTCGGATAGACCAGTTTGGTCTTAGTGACGTTCATCATCATCATCATCATCATCAATAATATATATTTTAAGTGGAAACAAAGTTTTCCTTCTAACATCATAACATAACTTATTTGTACTTTTTAAATTTTTTCAAAAAAAATCCTCACAATTTCATCTCTTTAAAAGTTATATTTCAAGTTAAATAAAGAATATTAAAAGGTTTCTAAATTAAAAATAGTTAATAGATTCAATTGTATTGTTATCATTAAAAACTTAATATGTGTAAGTAATTAATTTTTCAAATTGAATAAAGAATATTGAAAGTTTTCTAAATTAAAAATAGTTAAGAGATTCAATCATATTGTTATAATTAAAAACTTAACATATGAAAGTAATTAAAAAAACATATTTTTTTAAAAATATATATAAAAGCAAGGAAAATAGAAGTAATTAAAAAAACATATTTTTTTAAAAATATATATAAAAGCAAGGAAAATAGTTGCAAGAAGTTAATTCTTAGCTAGATTATAGAAGCATAAACATACCCAAATTATTTCAAATCAACACCAAGAAATGGCATGATGAGAGCTTCTTTCTTGCTCCCTTTTTTTCTTCCATGAGAAATTGGATTCCCTTAAGAAAATATTGGCAATGCTATTGGCACTCCATGAATTTATCTCATATGCCATTTAGTCTAGCCATTTCAATTTCCATTCAAAATGTTTTTCCATCATCATTTGTTTCCAAATTTACTATGTCGTCAATACGTCATATATTTTCAAATTTAGTTAAAGACATTGTATTAAATTTTTTTCAATTTTATAAAATTTTGTGTCGAGTGATTTATAGTGATTTGTTTGCTTGAATGAACATTTTTTTGGGTCTAGTAGCCCATGGTATGGATGAATATTGAATTAAACAAATATGGTAAAACCTTGTTTTGTCCACGTATATACATTGTTTTGTCCACGTATATACATTGGATTAACCTAAGAATACAATTTTCCAAATAATGATTGTGTCATCTAAATTGACAATTTTCTTAAAATTTTATTGGATTGCACTTTGAAATAACGTAGAGTTTTGTATTTAGGTTTGGATTGGATTGCACTATGAAATAACGAACAATTTTTTATTCAAAATATATGAAAATAATTACACGGTGAATTTGTATTCAGCATAAACTCATTGAATGTGTTGCATCAACCATTTTAGTAGAATTTCATAATAAACCTTCGACGTCCATTACATGTATGCATTGCAAATAGACAAATATAGAGCACTAAAGAGTACATCATCTCTCTTTACTACTTGATGAAACAAAGTAAAACAAATACAAACTAACACATAAAAATTTTGTCCAAGCTCAAACACAACTTTTGATTGGTCCACCAATATCACAGACTTCCTTTAATTAGTCCACCATTATCATAGACAATAGACTTTTTGGCATTGTTGTCAATAACCTTTCAAATAAAATTTCACAAAATGACAAGTTTAGTAAATATGTTTCACAAGATATGAAGAGTTATTAAAATTTGCAAATTATTATATCATGTTATGTGTAAAGTATCCCATCCGTCTACATTTTTTATTGTACTATTGTACATCAATAAATATCAATGGAGAATATTTTTATTGTCTTATTGAATGTTATTATCAAGAAAGAAGTCATGTGACAACTTCGTTTAACTTTTCACAAGTATTTAGAATGAATAAAAAACCTAGGGCACCTAAACAAGTCCGCAGTAAGAAGGGAAGTAAATAAAAAAATAATATATGAAAATCAAATGTGGGTATTCTGTATACAGAAAATGGCTAAACCAAATGCACGTAAACTTTGGGCTAAAACCCTAGTTTTATCTTTTCTTAGTGAGGATTTTATTTAAATTTGTATTCTCATGAACAAATAATGGGTTCAAATTCTTTGGACTAAGACTTTGAAAGGATTCCCCGGATGGGGTGACACGCGGAGGCGCCGTGGAGCCAACTGGACACGCACTCAGCGATTGTTAAATGCTCAGGACCGCCACCCTCGCGCGACATTTAACGTTGATGGACGGCC
>JZKD02S1672683.1:2621218-2633903 GCA_000966675.3 Picea glauca | reverse complement strand
GGGAGTTAATGATCTCCTGCTACGTCGCAAGATAAAGGAGAGTTTGGGGTGGTAAAAACATTAATGAAGGATCCTTGGCTACATATTATTACTCCCTTCCTTGAGGCAACAACGACTATTGTAAACAAATTCCCGTCTTTTTAAAAAAATTGAGGTTTTATTTGGCCTCATATCGATGTTGTTTCATTTGAAACTTAGGAAATGAACAATATATTTACATTACATTATGGTGTGGTAGATTAATGCTAGCCTTGTTTTCAAAGGCTTCCTCCATCGGAGAATGAAGCTTGAAGCATTTTTCTTAGTTTTATGCTTTTGTCGATGCTTTCTTCTTCAATCTCAGCTTGAACCCAACGACCCCCTAGGTGAACCCAAGAAAATCCCAGCTTGAACCTTCGAACAGCCCAACGCCTTACTTCCCTTAGTGGCTACCTGCCTAGCGGGACATACCGCGACGCTATTTAGGACCTAAGCGAACATCCGGCAATCTTATCAGTGAACTTTCCGGCACCAGTCTCTAGTGAACTTCCAACAATCGCTTCAGTAGGAAAATAGAGAAAGAATAATACAGAGACAAGAGAATAGACAATTTTCAGAGATAAACATGCAGAAGTTGATTTGTATTATATGAGTCAAAACAGCATGGGTTTACAGACTTGAATTCGAGCACAGACTTCTCTCTCTCAAAAACCTTACACAGAGACTGATAGACTAAGACTTAATTCTTTTGCAACTTTAGGTTCGTGTTGGCCAAGCCAGAATCATGCAGGCTCATCAAAGAAATCTAAGACTCAAAGCTCAAAGAGAGGGAGATTAGAAAGACTTGGACTGACCAACTGAGACCTCTACTAATGAACCTCCCTTCTCCTTACATACAAAATTTTTGGAGAAAGGAATCCTTTTGTTGAAAATACTTCAAACTGTCCTATTGAAATCAAATCTACTTTTGAGATTTATTGCATACTTGGCGGAGAGAACATGCAAGAGCCATCCGACAAGATTCTAATCAACTTTCCACGTATTTGGACATACCTTGGAAATGCGGGTCAAACCACGCCAAAAGCCAAAGAAGTGCTCTGAATTTCCAATATTCTTTTCAACAAGTGGTAGACAAGAGTTTGTACAAAGTGGAGTTCGTATCGTGAACCCACGGAAATCAACTGACACCATTGTCGATCAGTAAGACATGATAGAGAATGGACTTGATTAGTCATTTTTTATATGTGTATGAAACTTATATACATATGTTAATGTATTCCACATCTTAGTATAGTGTTTGAGCACTATTACAGGTTGTCCGTTGATCATTTGAATAGTAGTTTTGGTTTTATTGACCCATTGATAGTGGTTTAGGATGAAGTTGCACAATATTTCTCCATCATTTGGTCCATACTGATAGAGATTGTGTACCCTGTGAAGTGGGAGAGTACCCATGGAAGATATCAAATCTGGATCAACTGAGCTCTTGTTTATGCCAAATTCTTCCCACCATTCTTCTAGCCAAGTTGGAGGTCTCCCAGCAGTAGAAGTGTTTACATTTCCAAAATTAACTAGTTTTAAGTCATTCTCCTTCTAAAGGAAATCCCACCATAAGTCTTTGTAATGCGAATAATTATAATCACTCTCCGGGAAGTAGATATTGGGATTTATTTCAAGACAATTAAGTAATAACCTTGGTCTATGTAGACAAAAATATTGTTGATGTAATCCTCTATCATTGTGGATTTCCCAAATAAGATCAATGTCATGGAAGATATGGGTTAAATCATCTTAGGCTTCATATGCCTTTTGTGTGGCTCTGGTGATGATAGGGAGCAAAAAAATTGAAGTTGGTATTGTAGTATTTCAAGAACCATTCTTTGTGGACAAGATCGGCTTGTCGGATTTATAATTTGTGTGCTCCTTAATTCCCAATGTGGCCTCCATTATTCTTTGTATTGTTCCCAGCTGAGTAGATCTGGAACAGTTACTAAAACTTCTACTTCATTTTTCCATCAGACAGAAATAACCATGGTATGGGGTTGCAAATGTTCTTGACTCAAAAAATATAGAATGCTCAAAATAGTTGAATAAAGCCTACCATCTTGCAAACTTAGCATCACTAGACTTTTTAACTTCTTTGTTCAAGACCCGTTTCATAGCTCCAACATCGGTTCTTAATAAAAAAAAATTGTTGATAATAAAAATTTCAAACTTGTGGATAGCATTCAGAGCAACATTTATTTATTTATCTAATGCAGAATAATTCTTTTCGCTAGCCTGCCAGAGGCCAGAGGCAAACTGGACTATTTCTTCAGTTTGTTTACCTTTGAGATTTATGGCTTGTTTAAGGACAACCCCCCATCCAATATTTATATCATCTGTTTCAACAATCTTGTAAAGGTCATCACCAGATATATGCAGGAGCGGCAATGTTTTTGTTTTTTCTTTGATTTTTTTGACAGCTTGGGTATGTGCCTCTGTCTAGGGACTGGCTTCCTTTTTCAACCGATCATTTAACAACTTTCTATCTTATGCACAATCTTTGTAGAAATGGCTGATATAATTTAGGCTTCCCAAGAATATTTGGAGTTAGAGTTTATCCAAGATTTTATCTGGAAATTTATCAGCAAATTCAACAGCATGGTGTTGGAGGACTAACTAACCATTGTTGATTATATGGACAAGATACTTTATCTCTTTTTTGAATAACTCAAGTTTCTTTTTTGAGAACACTAATACAATGTTTTGAATAATCTGCAAGAACCTTATGAGATGCTTGAAGTGTTGTTCAACAGAGGAAGAGGATACTAGGATGTCATCAATATAAACAATTAACCATTCAAAATATTGTTTTAGGGCATCATCCATGACTCTCTAAAATTTTGAAGGAGCATTATTTAACCCAAAAGGCATAACATTCCATTCATAATGTCCTACTAGAACACTAAAAGAGGTTTTGAACTTATCTTCTTCCTTTATGGATACTTTCAAAAATCCTGATTTCAGATCAAACTTAGAGAAGATTTTTTCTCCAACAATTCTGGTCACCAAACTGGATTTGTTGGGGATAGGATATGTATCATTAACTAAAACCATATTCAAGGGTTTGTAGTTGATGACCAGCCTAGGGATTCCTCTTACTTTCTCAAAATGTTTATTCACACAGAATCCATAACAATTCCATGGACTAATGGATTCTTTCATGAGTCCTTTGTGGAGTAGGCCTTGTATTTCATCAGAGAAAAGCTTTTGGTATTCTTCATTCACATGTATAGCTATGATTTTGCATGATGTTCCTTCATATGAGACTTTGTAAGGAAGTTCTACTTCATGCCTTTTATGGTGCCAAAAGGCAATGGGATTTTCTGAGCAAACATTTGCTTCAAATTCTCTTTGGAACTCAAGAATCTATTGTTGTATATGGCTTTGGGAAATTTGTTATTTGATTCTAAGTTCAGTCCTTTTTCCTTTTAATTCTTCTATTTTTAGTACATTATTCTGGACTGTGTGGATATGAGATGATATCCTGGGTATAGATACAAAGGGGAGTTGGATGAAGATTTTTGAAGTCCTGGTTGGAGAGGGAATACTGATGAACTATCCGAGAGATTTATTAGGTAATCTAGTGGAGCCATGTGGTTCAACAGTAGCAAAGAAGGGGGTACCAAGGATGCAAGAAACTGGAATTTATGTTAAAAGGAAATTCAGGGATAGGCAACGGTGTTGCAAACATAGAGTTGCTTTAGGTATTTCATAGAGAAATTGAGTAGGTCGGTTTCCTAGTCCAATAATAGTTTGTTGGGTCTTTTGCCAGAATTGAAAAGGAATGATTTATTTATTCATAAGGTTGAGATCAAAACCAGTATCTAGCAAGGTTTTAAGATGAAACTATTTTCCTTTGTGTTACAGAGAAATCCCCTTGCGGACAAGTGGATTCTCTCTTGGATAATAGACCCCTATGACCAAGACAGAAAATGCTATTGTGGACACTGAAATTCCTTTTTATAAATATAAACTATTAAAGAAGAGGAAGGAATAATAGTAAATACCTTTTTACCAACGTTTGTCCTTGCTTGCTCCAGGCTGATCTTGATCACCAATTTCTTTAGAAGGTCCTATGGTACAATGACCAACAACAACGATACTTCCTACTCTACTATGATTAGCTTCATAATGGATCTATGAAAGAAACAAGTTCATATACACAAACTTTAAATGAAACAGGCCAAGCATAGATTTATATTTAATGAGAACAAAGTGGTGCTTACAACCATGGATGTAGTGCAACAGCTTCACCAAGCTCCCTTTGTCCAGACCCTTGCTAAAATAATCCACACATAGAATGTTGATGATCAATGATATCTCCCTTATGAGATCATAAGTTAGATGCTTTGCAATGTCTCTCACCCTCTTCCTTATGAGATCATAAGTTAGGTTCTTCTCTCAAACTCTATCATGTCCATTACCATGAGAAGGCCTCTTTATATAAGCTTGGAGAGACCCAACCACCTTAAGAGATATTTGGGATAAGTTGAGGATTCCTCTCCTTCAGTTGTGGATCTTCCTTAAGATCGTGCCTTGACCTCAGATTCGAATCCAACCAACTTTAGATATTGAGGGGATTCTTCCCTGATTTATCTCAACAAACCAAAATTCGCTTAGAAAGGGCAGTTCTCCCCTAAAAGGGTGCACAGAGAGTTTCAACACTTCCCCAAAGAAGGCTAGGGAGCGTCGACGCTCCCCGACAATGGGTAGGGGAGTGTTTCCTTCCAAAAATAATTTTTGAGTGGTTTTCTTCATGGAAAATGCTTTGTACTCTTCATTAAATGATTTCTCTTCCTAAAAACAATCTTTGAGGGTGTCTTAAGTGTCCCTGTGATGTCGTTAGACGCACGACATAGGCAATATGGCAGTATGATGTTTGTGACACTTGCGACACTTTTGGTCAAGAATGTGACATTTGTGACACTAGTAATGAAGACAATGGGTCATCATCGTAATGAGTAATTTTGATGTGTAAAAAATTGATCATGATATCTAGAAGAACATGAAATTTTTGGTGTTCAATAGACGGGATTTATTGATCATGTTCTTGTACCACAGCCTTTTTTATTTAATTTTTTAGCCTACTAATTTCCTTGCCTAGATCAGAGATGGATATAGTTTTTACTGGGCAAGAAACCAGGGGGGAAAGGATAGGATTTTTGGGAAGAACAGAAAGATGATTGTTTTTCATTTGTTTCTTGCAAAATGTAGCAAGAAATGCTTGTTGTGTTTTCCATTCATAAAAGGAAATCCATATATCTTTCTTATCCATATAACTTTGCCATGACATTGATAATGCTACCTTTTCTTTATCTAGGGTAGTCTTTGAGAATTGTTCATCATCAGGATGGGTAAAGACATCCCAATTTAGCATGTTCTTTATCCAATCCTCTTTCACATGTTTTTTTATGCAACCTTTCATTAACGTAATAAATTTGTTTATTTCTAGTACTGTTGGTCTTCTTAAATATTTTGGAATAGAATTAGTAAATCGACAAGGGGAAATTATTGGATTGGGAGGGGAAGAGGTTATCATTAGCATGTGATTGTCATGGGGAAAAGGAATTTCATAGCATTGAGGATGTGGACAAGGATATTTTGTTGTAGAGTTGGGAGGAGGAAAGTTTGTTCTTGGATTATGGAATTGATGTTCAAATTGGATTTTGTTATCTTCTGCGGTTGTAGATAGGCTTGAAAGAGTTACCAATTTGTGAAAGTCTAGGCATTAGATAGAGTAGGGTACTCGTCCCAGTGAGGAAGATATAGGCTGGAGGGAGGGATGTAAGAACAAATATGTAGATGGTTGAGACATTTGCAACACTAATAATGATGACAATGGGTCATCATCGTAATGAGTAATTTTGATGGGTAATAGATTTCCCCCCAAAGTGTGAAGTTAGAAGACAAGAACTGATGACTGAAGTACTTTGTAGACTTTTTCAAGCAAGGGTACGGACTCAAAGAACCTGATAGAAGTTGCACACAACCATCAAACAAATATTATGGCATGTTTCAAACCCAAGGCAAGCATACCTATGCTTGAGTGATAAAGACTTTCAAGGTACGACCGCCATAAAATACACTGCGGATCCATAATTATATTGACAAAATGGTATATCCACCAAAGATACAATGTGTATCTATACTTCCATGACATGAACTGATCGTAGCCACGATAAATACATAGTGGATCTATGAGATGAAAAAACATAGCCACAGACCAATACAAAGTGGATCTATGTGATAGTATATATATCAATGTGCTGAAATGATCTCCTTTCGTAGCCTGGGTAAAGTAGATATCAGAGTGAACACTCAACCTAGGGTCTTCTTACTGATCTTGATGTGGTATGAATCTAACCATGTGAATAGATGTCTTGATGTCGAACATGGAAGAAACCACTTGATTACCGGTCAATGAGGTAAATCGTTAACAAGTGCGAGGAAAATCACCATTGATGTCAATGATTCCCAAGTTAACCTAGTACATTCCAGCGAATGTGAATAGATGATTTGAAGTCGAACATCCGTGGAATCATCCGATCAGGGGTCAATCATGTAAACCAACTGTCAGAAGCGAGGAGGCCTACCATTGAGGCATGCAGGTCCCAAGGTACTAACTGATTTCTAAGTCTAGTTCCCAGATAATGTGTTGAAGTCGACAGGAATAGACTCATTGTAGGAGGGCCTTGATGTATCCCCCATCAACGACACGAAACTGACATAGAGATTTAAATTTGTAGATCAAATGAACATGGACTGACATGGGTATTGAAACAATAATTTGTGATGGTTGACTCTTGATGTAGATACTTTCCTTGAACACTGAGGCACGACAACAGAAACATGACATGCACCAAAACACGATAATGCAATGGATATGGTGAATTTCGTTGAGTGACCCAAAAGAGTAAGAAAACTCAGAGGATTGGTTCAGTGCAGAGGTTCAACGGATTAAAATGTATGCAAATAAAAAGCGTCATGTTCAAGGGTGACCGTAAGAGTGACTTGTAATGTTCCCAAAACTGCTTGGCTTGCTTCCTTCATTTTTTTCCCCCATCTAGATAGATGAGTACCTCTTTTTTATTTAACGAGCTCGAGGAGGATAACACATGCTCGATATAACTCTCCTTCGGTAATTCCTTCTTCCTTTGTTTAACAAACTGGAAGAAGTAAGGGTTCAATCTCATATGGGCCCTTCAATGTATGATTGTTTAACGAGTCCAAAGAAGGTAAACTCATTGATTTTTCATATTTAGAGAGTCGAAAAAGAACTTAAAGACGACTCCAATGTTGTCCTTTTTTGTAATGTTAGTCTCGTGAGGCTGAAAAAGAGATAAAATACCACTCGAAAGACGTCCTTTCAAACCTTTTAACGAGTGTGAAAGGAAGAAAGATCACTCGAAAATATTTTCATGTTTAGAGAGTCTGAAAATAGATTAAAGGAGACTCGAGGGGGTTCATTTTTCGTATAACCTTTACAAGTCTGAAAAAGTGATAAAAGTCTACTCGGTTTTATTCTCATGTATTTACGAGCATGAGAAGGAACAAATACTAATATCAGTATGCCCCTAGCTTGAAAAGCTAGTGGCTTAACTCCATAATGATCATCAAAGGCTGGAGGCATTCCCCCCAAGCTTCAATTCATTCACCGACTTTGAGGTTGTCACCAATTTCAGTACTAGATGGAGAAAAAGGATACATGTGGATGAAAAAAAGGTTCAAATACGAGAGCTAACGAAAGACTCGACTCAAAATCTACGAGATCTGGATAAAGACTCGACCTGACAAGAGAAGCCACTGTTTCATTTTTTAATGAGCTTGACATATGAAAATTACTATGCTCAAGGCTCCATGTTCAATCCCCAAATTTTTGTTTCATTTTTGAACGAGCTTGCTACAGAAAAGAAAAACTATGGTCAAGGCATTTGTTTCATTTTTTAACGAGATTTCCACAGAGAATAGAAACTATTCTCATATCTTCTTCTTGATCACAGCTTCCAAGAGAATAATTCTCTGGAAGGACACCATGTCAAGGGACAAAACTCGGTCATGGATTCCAAGAGATCTTCATTGGATGGAAGAAGAATACTCTGGAAGGAACACATATCGAGGTTCACGATGGGGTAAGGATATCAGACTCCAATAGCCCTACCGAAGAGATCACCATGTCAACTACTGGATCTAAGTCATCAGAAGTTGAATTCATGGAAGACAACACCACATAATTGACCTGTGGCAGGGGTGATACCGAATGCATATAAGAACCATTTAGGGAGGTCATTGGATTGATGGTCAAGTCAGGGCCAACAAACAAAAGTTTATCAATAGTCACCATTCTTCCATCATGCAAGAAAGATATCACATGAAAAAGAGTGGATACAATAGCTTTCATGGAATAGACATAATCTCACCCAAGGATTAAATCAAAATCCAAGGGGTCCTAGACTACCATAACATCAATAAAGACAGTTTTCCCTCCCAAATTTACGGGAAACTAAGAAAGGATCACTAAAGGGTGACTGGTTCTTTTGTTAAAATAAAATAGAGTTTGGGTAACTGACACAAGATGAGGATAACCCAAATCTTGCCAAGCAATAGAGGAAAAAATACTAACAGACGAACCTTCGTCTATTAACATCTGAGGAACATCCCAACCACAAACTTTTACTATAATCTTGAAAGGAATGTGAGAGGGAAGACAAGGTCCAGTTAGCACACCCCAATCAAAAAGGATGGCCTCATTACATGTAGGGGGTTTCGCGGGAGAAGGAGGAATGCCCCCCAGCACGATAGATTTTGTATCAATGAGAAAAACATGGGAAGTATCAGGTTTACTCTCTATCGAGAGAGTAGGATCAATTGATAACGACATCAAATCGACCACTTGGGTTTCATTCTCCAAGGGGAAAATGGGGTTGATAGGTGGAAACAGATCGAATTCTTGGGTTGCACTCTCTAACGTGAGAGCCAGATTGACTGAAGATGGGATCGGATCAACCACTTTGTCAACTGGTTCAACTAAGGATGTGACCAGATTGACAACATGATCAACTGGGCTGACCGGTGAAGGGACCGGAGCAACCACTTTGGCACTCGTCAAAAGAGGAGTGGGATTGACCACATTGGCACTCTTCACACGAAGGGTGGGACTGAACAATGATGGAACTGTATCATTCACTTGGGTTTCACTTTTCAGATGAAAAGTGGGGCTGATCGATGACAGAATTGGATCGGCTACTTTAGTTAGTGGTTCAACCGAGGATGAAACAATATTGACCACCTGATCAATCGGACTGACCGAGGATGGAACCGGATTGACTAGTCCATCAACTAATAATGAGTTGGGGGAAATATTATGATAACCAGGTGGAAGTTGAAGCTTTTCCAAAAGATAAGAAGCCTCATCCATACGAGGAAAAAGGTGAGAATAATGATCACCTTCGCATAACATACAAGGGAATTTGACAGTTGTCTTCTTCTTACCAACCTTAACGTCACTAGTTGATGGGGTGTCACCAGCATGTCCAGCATTGGTCGATGACATGGAGGACCACATTTCTAAGACCTTGGGAATACTAGGGAAATTCCTCATAAAGTGGTCACCCTTACAAATACTGCAAGGGAATTTGGGTCTTAGATTTTTTGTTTTAATATTGTTAACCTCATCAACACTCCCAAGACTATTAAAAGTAGTTGGTTTCTTGGATCCAACATATGATGTAGTTGGAGGCTTGGTCCCTTTATGGTTCTTCTTATTCTCTTTCCATCTCTTCTTCTTCCGATCAACCTGGCTACTTGCTTTAGAGATTTCACTAGGAGAAATGGAAGGAGAACTGACGGGTGAAGAAGGAGAAAGGTCGACATGAGGTTGATGTGTGGGTGGTGTGCTTACATTTGAAGCACCTGCATATGATATCACCAGAGTGGAAAACAACCATACCAGTAACCCAATTGTGAGACCTAGAAGGCTCAAAGTAGTGATGTAAGGAGGAACAACATTTCCATAAGAAGGAAAAACAAAGGGTTCCCCTGGAAAAGGGCTTCCCTCATTGGTCATTCCGGGAATTGATGCCATAAAAATAAAGATCCAACCTAGATTCTGTTAGGGAGAACAAACAACACGCGCTAAAAATCTAGTAAGAAAGCAAGCAAACAAAACTTTCTCACAATGAGCGCACTAGTTGGTGATGAAATGCAACGTCGTGGGGAAAAAGTAAGAAGGGGTTGAGATAGAGCGGGTGGAAAAGTTACACTGACGACCTGCTTAACGGACTTACACCCTGGTGCAAGATCCCACACATAATCATGGGTATACCTTCCAAGGAGCCCGAGTGAATCTGGCCAACGTCGATTCCAGGTACTGTGAAGACTTGCCCCTCCACAGTCACCTTGTGTAAAGACCCTAAAGAGATGGGCCACTAAGGTTACCAACTACAACAGTTATGCTTGGGAAAACTGTCGACAATCTGATCCACGTGCAAGGGCATGGTATCTAGACCAAAATCAACTTGAAAGGCTTCCACTCATCATTATGGGTATACCTTCAAGCGACCCCCATAATATGTGCAATCTCTACACCAAGACCAAAAAAGCAGGGTGAGTAACTCTGCTAGTCTCAATGTGACCTTAGTTTTGACCCTTGTGTGAGAAGGGCTTCCCAGGACAAAATGTAGCAAATGGATTTCACCTCTCCCTAAAAAAAGATCCTATGTTTGTTTGAAGCTTTGGAAAGTTATCTTTCACACCTATTCCAAATCCCGACAACTAATCTAATGTGAGTTTGCTACCAGAAAATGTAAAAATGTCTAATCAATTTTTAATTTAGCGCTTGATTTTTAAAGATGTTGTTACTCAAAAGGAAAATGGCATGGACAATATGGTGTTTTGACCGAATTGAAATTTATGAAAAGAGATGAATATGCAAGATATGCTACGAGAAGGAGAAAACATCCATCATTCCATATGCACAATGTCCCAAAATGCCAAAAAACATGAAATTCTACTACTTCAAATGCAATCTAGTTTTAATACCCAAAAGCAAGAATCCATTTATCTTATTTGTTTTATTATGATGTATATAGAAATTAAATACAAAACCTTCAATGCTCCACTACTTTCAATCATGAGAAAGAGTCCTATGCAGGTGCAAAAGACACGAAGCAAAAGAGCTACAAACAAAGCATGCACTCAAGGCAGTGAGGTATGAAAGAAAACAAGTAGAAAATTGTTCTAACAAGAAAGAAAACTATCAAGGATTCTACAACCAATCAAGCATTCAAGGAACACAAATAAAATGCAGAGAAGAATCCAAGAAAAGATAGGGAGAAAGATAAAATCACTCAAAACTGTCCTGACAAAAAGCAGGTAGAAAGGGAAATTTTCACATTTCTAAAAATATTTCAAGCTCCAATCAAGAAAATAAAGGGTTATAAGAACCAAATATCAATCTAAATAACTTCACAAACCAATCACAAAGTCTCGGTAAATACTTCCAAAAAACAGGCTGAGAAAATCTGAGCAGAAAAGGGAAAAAATCTTCCAAAAAGGAGACTAGCGGTCCTTGTCTCAAGGGGACAGAGCATTGCAACGCTCCCTAAAACATTGTGGGGGAGCACTGGACAAATATCAGCACCCTTTTATGGCCTAGGGGAGGACGTTGATCCTCCCAGAAACTCAGAAAAATAGCCAAAAAATTGCAAAAAATTCACCCAGAATGCATGAAAATTGATGAAATTGTTAGTGAAGGTAGGAGAAGGATAATGGATCGTAAAAAAATAGAAAAAGTGATCTGAAATGTGGTAAAAGGGTAGGGAAAAACAAAGTAAATACAAATAGGATTTTCTCCCCAGTGGAGCCACCAATTTCTTTTACAGAGAAATCCCCTTGCGGACAATTGGATTCTCTCTTGAATTAGCTTCATAATGGATCTATGAAAGAAACAAGTTCATATACACAAACTTTAAAGGAAACAGACCAAGCATATATTTATATTTAATGAGAACAAATTGGTTCTTACAGCCATGGATGTAGTGTAGCATCTTCACCAAGCTCCCTTTTTCCAGACCCTTGCTCAAATAATCCACACACAGAATGTTGATGATCAATGATATCTCCCTTATGAGATCATAAGTTAGATGCTCCACAATGTTTCTCACCTTATTCCTTATGAGATCATAAGTTAGGTGCTTCTCTCAAACTCTATCCCATATTTTACCATGAGAAGGCCTCCTTATATAATCTTGGAGAGACCCAACCACCTTGAGATATCTTTGGGATAAGTTGAGGATTCCTCTCCTTCAGTTGTGGATCTTCCCTAAGATCATGCCTTGACCTCATATTTGAATCCAACCAACTTCATAGATTGAGGGGATTCTTCCCTGATTTATCTCAAAAACCCAAAATTCTCTCAGAAAGGGAAGCTCTCCCCCAAAAGGGTGCACAGAGCGTTTCAACGCTCCCCCAAAGAAGGCTAGGGAGCATCGGCGCTCCTCGACAATGGGTAGGGGAGTGCTTGTTGGTTGTGGAGCCTGATTATCTTCATGATTTAGAGGTCTTTTACTTTCAGCCATGTTTATACCCCATGAAGTATTTACACCCCAGAAGTATGTACACTCTTCCACGCGGGGGAGTGCAGAGGGGGGGTACCCCCTCTGCG
>JZKD02S1672683.1:2558383-2602338 GCA_000966675.3 Picea glauca | reverse complement strand
CCACAATTAAGCATGGGTTCTCTTACTCCACAAAGCGTCTTCCCGTGAGGGCCTTCACCATAAGGGGACCACTTTGGATTTCATCCATATTTACTTCTTATCAACCATGACAAAAAAATAATGAGTCATATTTACATCAAAAAATATTGAGTCCATTACCTAAATTGTTGTGCTACGGGGCTTTATTCAAGGGTTGACATCAATGACAACCAAACAGAACCCTAGGTCTGCCCCTGTGCCAACAGGTTGACATAATCTTCTTCTCACGTAGTGGTTCTGTATAACTAATTTATTTCTTCCAAATCCAAACAGGTCACCTCTACAAACCTTTCTCCTTCTGAAGTATCCAATGGTGCAATAAATATATATCCGCCTGATTCAAAACTCATTTTCCTTGTCTTCAAGTTGATCACATCATGGTTATCAAATTCCCAATCCAATCCAAGTAATGTTGGGTAAGGTGTTGTGACATCTACTATCTCTATTACTTCAGAATCGTCCATCGTGCGCACTCCATCCAAATCTATTGTCACACATTTAAGTTTTCCAATTGGTAACACTTTGTTCTGATTTTCTAGTTTCAACTGGATAGGTGAATATCCTAATGTGGGGTCCCCCATACACTTCCATGTATTCTTAGGAAATACGTTTACTTCAGAGCCTAAATCAAGTATGATATCTCCTGTGTTGAAATCCCCAATGTTGGCATTTATCCTGAATTCCCTATTTTTTCTTCTTGTTGTATGGAGATGATTGATGGTTTTCTGCTCTAACTTCCCTTCTACCTCTATGTTGCATCTTTCTATCATTTTTTGTAAGACCTTAACACATGATGGATCATTTAATAACTTAACACAGGATTGCAGAAAAGTCTTTATGGTACTTACTTTCTCTAAAGGTTGTCCTTTACTGGTGCGATCCATTGAAGATGGAATCTCGTACATTAGTGGGTCCTGATTTTGTTGTGCAATTGATGTAGATGCAATGTTCTCCTTGAGAATCTCTTGCCTAGCCTCCTTAAATGTTTCCTTTTCTTTTCGCGTGTCAAACTTCTTCTGTGGCTTAGTATTCTTCATTACCCATTGGTGTTGAGGTGGATCTTGTTTTGTTGCATTAGCTCTTGTATTGAATCCTCCTCGAGTAACTATATTTATTTTCTTCCCATCATCCCTGGCTTCTGCAGAAATCCACTAGACATTTTGGTTGTTCTGGTTCTTTTTTTCTTGAATCTTTCCCAATAGTGTTGGTCAGTCTTCTGTGTCATGATATGTTGGGAAAAAATACATACATGTTGCAGGTGGAAGTGGAAAATCCCTTGCATAATGTCCTGGTTGTTGGAAGTTGTGGCATACTACTGGCCTTTTTCCTCTTCCTCCACCTCTAAATCCACCTCTATCTCCTCGTGGTGCATTGTATTGGGATACATGGTTATACTGTGTGGGGTTATATTTTGGTTGTGCATTCTTGTATTGTGACTACGTGGGGTTGAATGGTGGTGGCACATTGTTGAACTGTGGTGCAGCTTTCCATATCATCATCTCTGCTTACACCCTGTAAGTGTCTGAAGTTCTTTCTCTCATTAGTTCCAGCGTTCTACAGTCCTTATCATCATGATCCACTGATTTGCAAAAATTGCAGTATGAACTTTTTGGTATTGTCATATACTTATGCATCATTGGACAATGATATGGACCATGCTCATGTGTCTTACAAATCTTGCACCATGTTCCTCCTTTTGGCAAGGGGTTTGTCACCCCTGCTTTCAAGTACTGTGCAAAAGTTGGACATTCATTCTTATGATGTCCTTCTGTCCTACATAGAGTACACCAAACAACTTCTCTTTTTTTCTTTTTCATTATTCTGGTTCAATTGAAATGTTAGGTTCTTCATATCCTCCTTCATCTCCTCTATTTCTAGGTTTGTCTGTTGATATTGGTTTTCTTCTAGTTGTAGGGATGTTTGCAGATCCTCTGCCTAATTTTGGAACTTTTGTTGTCTCAAAGGATACTTTAAGTGTGGTAACAGTGAGTTCACAAATAAATTTTTGTGTTGCATGTCAGTAATTGAATACTTCAACTTACCTTTCAGACGTTTGAACCTTTGATCAATCTCCTATAAAGACTCACTAGGTTTCTTCAAAATTTTGATCATTTCATTCATGTACTAATCTTTTGAGCTTGGCTTCTAAAACTTGTCTATCATTAGCTTTTTCACCTATGCGATAGTATTTGGTACTCCTTGTGGATTGTTTACATCAAGGCTCACGTACCGTCCAACACTCGGTCTCTTAGTGTGACAACTAACTACAAGAGTTTTGTATCCTCATCTATGATCTGCTTTGCTTCCCAGATATTTTCACAGATGAATAAATGTTTTTCAGGGTCCTCTGATGCCTCTCCCCGAAACTCTAGTAATATGATCGTGGGATCTTGTCCTTCCATTTTGAGTTGTGTTGAACTACTGCCTCTGCATGGTGTAGATAATTGACTGTTACTTCTTGAACTTTCTCCCCTACTTGGTTTTCCTTGATTGGACCTCTATCATGTTGTTCCTATTCCACTAAAATTCAATTGTATAAACATTGGTGTTCTTTTAGGTGTATTAGTCACACATGGGGCTGTAGGTTCCACATTGACAGTGATCTGGACTGGAGTTTTGCCTTTTGTACCTAACCCTGGACCTCTTTTTTTCCTTTCGTATGTTGTGTGAAAGATTTCCTAAATATGATCCACATTCTGGAGATCCTCTACCTCTTCTGCATCACTCGCCAAGCCCTCTCTATCGGCTATGGCCCTCTTCTTGTTATTCATCTTATATTGGCTAGGTATTTCATTGCGCGTCTTTCCAGCTTTTTCCATTATATTCCTTATCCGGTCCTCTTCCATTATGATTGTATTAATGGCCTCCTTCTTCTTCCCCTTATCTATCTCCATGTTCATATCTCAACCTCCTTTCAGTGCTTCCCCCCTTCCCCCATGCGCGCAAGGAAGTTTAGTTGTCTGATTCCATGGTCATCACACCTTTGTTGTACAATACAATCTTGATTCAAGTATAAAGTGATATGATGTACCTACCTCTAGTTCCCTTCAAAAAATCCTTCTCAACAGCAATGTAGGACTTCACGGTATCTACTGTAAATCCAGCGATAAACCCTCCAATAATATTTTCTAACAAGAAATCTATTGTGCGTGTAAATCTATTATTGACTCATTGTAACTTCACAATCTCCACAAGATACAACTCTAGATATCTGATCTAATTCATAGGATGGTTTTCCTTCAACCTCAATAACCACTCCTACAACAGATACGGGAAATCGCAGAAAAATACCTCATGCAAGTCGCTAAACACGTATTTGTTGAGATATTTTTGCGGTGTAAATTTAGGGTTTCTATTGTCCTTCTACACAAACTCAAGTTCATTTTTCCTCAACCATATTTCAATCTCCGCCTTCGTTGGATTCCATGGCCTGAACATTCCCTTCTATGATTTCATCCTCCATTATTTTCTTCCATAGATCTCGTCCACTCAATCCTATGTAGTTCCATCTGAAAACAGAACCATTTGTTGGTTACTTGGGCTAACCCAAGTTATGATCTCAAATAGGTTTCCAAAAAAACCCTCAAAACTATTGGCCCTCCTAGTAAACCAGAAGGCAACGTTGCACATAGAGTGCATAGCGCAGTCTCACCCGAGATAGCTTTATGGGGGACTGCAATACTCAAGTGTTTGCAGTCTGGGAAGGATTGGGGATTGTGGTTTGATTATTTTCCTTATGCATCAACCTCATTAATCATTCATCTACATCTAGAATTCATTCATCATTGACTATGCATGCATGTTGTTATAGTTAGTTTTATCCATTCATTATTTACCTGATGATTAATAGAATAGTAAAAGAAATCATTCATAACACATAGAACAATGTGTTTTACCATGGTTCACCCCCTCCTGGGGCTACATCCACATAGATCTAGATCTTCTACTCCTTTATTCATTCTGTGGAAAAATGTGCATTGCGTGCATTACATCTTCGGGATTACAATCAAAAGGAAGGTAAGTACCCTCTGGGAGGCTGACTAGATCGCACCAAGCTCTAGATCCTGTGACCTAACCCTCAACAACTAGCTTATTCAACTCTACCACAATAACCATAACAAACTCACAATAATAAATAACTTGCGAACCCATAATAATCAACCAAACCAATAGAACCTATACCTCCTAGGTCCTTATTTATACTACTCTATTGGATTATAGTCGTTACAATATTGTCAAAAATCCTAACCCTAACATGGATAGGCATGTCTACATGTGCGCCATGTCGCTTTTCCTCCTGCATGCTTCTTTTCCTTCTTTTTTTGCATGTTGTTTTCCTACCTCCTAAGGCACACACTCCAAAAATAGGCATTCTCTTCCAAAAATAGTCCTACACCCAAAATAGATCTTTCTCCCAAAATAGGCCTATGCCAACAAGGTGCGGCTCTAAACAAGATTTTGGTTTTCCCAGTTTGGTTTTCCAGGGTAAAATATATGTGTGATGTGCGTGTGTGTGTGGTATTGAAACTTTTCTTCTTTTATTAGGAATCTTTTTGTAATGATTAATTGTACAAGGTTAAAATCTACAGCTTTATTATCCCCCCACAGAGATAATATCCCAACCTACCCAGCAAGCATTTTACTTTACAAATGATTTATGTATGTTATATCAATTCACTACTAACCATATTCACCTTTTGTTTTTTTTATGAAAGTATGCCATATTCATTTTTGTTACAAAATCACTTGTTAGTTATCCTTTCACTTCACCAAGTCACACACTTTGTTGCTAGTCAAGAATCATAGGGGGGCCATAACCTCCCTAGTGTTCTAGATGCTTGTTTGGCCTCCCACCAATGTTGGGAGGTATTCCTAATTTTACCACTTTGTCGGTTCAACCTCCCCACTCACCTTTACATGCAGTGGTTATCGATTTGGCCTATCTTGGTCCTACCTTACTCAGCACAACTATTCCCAGCAACCCATCAATCAGCTCTTCCTCCTCGAGAACCAATTCTTGACCATCACACACAATGGTAGGACCATTGAACCTACCATACTTATCTTCGTTAAATATTCCATACTTTATGAAACTCGTCAATGAACCAATTTTACACAATATTTCTTGGCCAAGCATGCCCACCAAACTTCCATCAAACATTCCTAAGTTTGATGGAAAACCAGGAAAATACACAGCTAACTATATCATGATATTTCACCTTTGGTGTTAATCCAACATCATCACTAATGATTCCATCCACTTATAGTTATTTCAAAGAACCCTAACTAGTCAATATGCAAAATGGTATGTAGATGAACCCATAGGGTCTCATGCAACCTTCACATATCTAGCCAAGTATTTCCTTGCCTTTTTTCAATTACCGGTATGCCATGAGATTGGAAATTGGCTTGGAAATGCTCTCAGATTTTCTCCAAACCACTTCCACTCATATTGTGGATCACATCCATGATTGGTTTCAAATACAGATCTTGTGTAAAATTGAAACCACCCTAGAACAATGACTGGATTGGTTCCTCAAATCATTAATACCCATCATCACAAAGGATGTTTCCATTACCATGCCACAAATCAAAGATGAGGCCATCACCAAGGCCCAACACTTTGATTTGATATACTCATAATATAGATACCTTTACACAATTCTCCCCAATTCTCCTTGTCCCCTACCATTTGGTAAAGAAAAGTCAGAAGCATCCATCCAGGAAATGAGCTAATTGGGTCAATGACCCACCTCAATCCTTATGGTACCCTGTGCCTTTTTATGGTACCAATCCATACGCAAACCAATAAGAAGGATCACCATACTATCCTCCTCTTATAGTAGCACCATATGCACCCAGCCTCACATTTTAAGCTCTTTGTCCTCAAACGACTAGGGGGCACAACCCCGCACAACCCACGAGTCCCTTACCCAAAGCTGGTATGCATATTCCTGGGAATACACATAGGCCTTCATGCAACTCGAGTTTTGGTGGAGGACCATCAACATCATATCACCCCCATGGACCTCCACAAATGAGTAATCCATATTACCCATTCTTTGGCCCCCCACAACCCAATGCAATGTCACCACAAGGGAAATGATAGTTTGGGGTAAAATTTGTCCAACCTTCACCCATGCAATAGGTTCAAGCATTTAAGTAGTTAAACATGGTAAACCATGCCACACCATAGAATAATTCAAAGAAAAATAGAAAAAACAAAGCTAATAAAAACCAAGTACAAGCAGGTTACCCCCAACATCAACACCCTCCATCAGGGGGAAATCCTAGTGCTGGTAATTAAAACCATAGAACTGGAACCAACAATGGCCAACAATGATAGAGGAAGAACAATAACCTCATAACCAACTTCCCTTGTGCATTATGTGGTGAATATGGAAACTATACTCGTCATTTCCCCCAAATAGTCAACTACAAAAGGATGAAGGAGTCTATTAACACACAAGGATCCCCTGCCCCATAAAGAAATTCCCTACAAGTTTAGTAGAAATTCCCTCATCCACCCCCCCAACAGTTCTTCATAACCCATTCCCTCTTCAAGGAGTGGTTTCTACACAACATTATTATGGATCCTCTACTCAATAGATGGTTCAATACCCTAACATGGAGCAAGCTCAACCTAAAAATTTTGCAACCTGTAACATTCAACTAAAACAAAGGAAGACGTCCTTATTTAAACTCATAGCATCCAATAACGCATGCCTCCCAACTCTACTCCAACCACATTAGATGCACCCCAATTACCAACAAGTCCCCCTTTGATGATCATGCATCTTAGTGGTGACCCTACCCCACATGTACCATGAGCACCTCTACGATGCGTTGCTCATAACCCACATGTCAGGGAAACACATAGCTACACCCTTTTGATGACTTGGCTCAATATCCCACATCCATGTTCATACTCGAGGTATTTCAAACATGTCCTTCACAAAAAAAATCATTGCTATCCACATTGGGGGAAGTCAACCCTTCCAACTCACACCTTATTAATTTTGATTTGGACAACTTAGAACCTCAGATTCCTTCCTTGGTTGCTTTCCAAATCTTTTTTATGATTCATAACATTATTGTCCATAGATGCATTGATGAGGGCACATCCACATGATTTATATCTAAAAATATATGGCAGAAGATTGGCTCCCCTAAGCACACCCCTTCTACTATAACCCTTTCAACCTATGATGGTATCCCATTGCAACTTGAGCATATATTCCAAAATGTCCCCGTAGATCTATCAAGAAAGACACTCTTAATCATCATTAAGGTCATAGACACCCCATTGGAATATAACATCTTGCTAGGACATAGTTACATGTACACATTGAAATCAGTGTACTCATTTGTGTTTCAAACCATGATCTTCCCCCACAACAGAAAGATCATCATGGTCAACCAATTAATGCATTATGAACCCCACCCCTCAACAAATTTGGATAATATCCTCCCCCTCATCATGACACAATAATATGTATCGTCGATTGTGGAAATCATTCGAGGAATATTTCAAGACCCCTCCCTCCCAAGCACATACCAATGTGACCCACCATGCATACCACCCTTGGAATCTAAACAAGTATGTGTAATGACTTATATCATGGTAGAACCAACCCCTTACTCTATTCCTGGGAAACCCACTCCTAATTTTTCCCAGGAGTCAATTATCCTAGAGTCTACTCTAGAGACTCCCCCCATGACTGACCAACCAACAGTTTGGAGAACCCTTCCTCAACCCCTTATCCAAATGTCATTCTTCTATCCACCACTATGAGTTTTGGCATACCAGGTAGCAACTACCCTTACCCTTCCCAATATGGTAATAGTTATCCCTATTTGGTATCTTGACCCACCATCCATGCTACCAGTACCATCCCTTCCCCACCAAACAACTACATTACCCATGCAGACCTTAGTTCAACCACCATTGCCTCAACCTGGTCACACAATTGGGGGCAAGAAGAAGAAAGTTGAGGGCAATACTCAAGCCACACCTTGAGTTCAACCCTCATGCACACTTTATGAAGCACTAGATCATCCCACTAACTTGTGCCCCACTCTTTTGGAGTTACCAAAGCTTATCCATATCCCCCAGGAAACACCATTGTTTCCCACCCTCATAGCCACATCCATCGAACCTACCCAAGATTCTACCACCTCGCGCAATAAAACATTGTGAACCAATTTTGTGTGTACCATAGGTTCACACTATGGGAATTATACCCATCACTGTCCTGCTTTACCTCAATTTTGAGAAACATTTGTATTGGTCCTCCAAATAACCCTACAATATCCTATTCAAGTGATATCACAACCATCTGCATCCCCAACATCTAGTTCCTCTACCATAAATTACATATCAAATTCCATGAATGCCCGCCATACCTACCCATGCACACCATGTGGACAATTGGATCATTTCACTTACATGTGTCCCTTGGTCACTAAATATTGTATTCATCGAATGACTGTCATTCAAAATCTATGAGAGGCCCTCTAGGATACAGGGTCACTTAGCACAATAGCCACCCCCTTAGGGTGCATCTACCACACCCACTCATGAGCAGGAACACACCCTTCTTTCCCCATCAGATTTTTTGGTATGACTACAACATAATATACTTCCTTCGTCCCCACCTAACTCAGTGGAAATACCATGGTAATAAATTCTCCCTCTTCTTGAAGCCCATGACACACACATGTGTGCACATATCTATTACATTTATTCAAGTGAAGGACCACTACCTTCAATCAAACAACCAACCCATGTTGAAAGTAGTACTACACTACCACAAGTATTTCCAACTTGCAGTACCTCAACAACCATTGATTCTTTGTCGCCCAATGCTATGTCAATCTCATGTGAGATTTTTGGCCTCATCATGCCACCCTTGCATGATCATACCTCTAAGAGGTATTTTTTGTCACATACCTTCCATTCAGATAAAAATATTCTTGAGGCCATGATGGCACTTGACTACCCTTGGGATGCAATGCACCATCGGTAATTCTTCTTACCTCGAGATTATTTTCAACCCAATACTATCAACAATGTTTGTGTGGTTGAAACTAAATACTTCATTCCTCATGGGAACGTAGATTGGTTCAAAAACCCAATCCTTGCCCTTGATGCTTTTGAATCATGACATATTTTCCTAGTCATGTACTGAAATATTTGGTCTTGACCCAACCATTTTTAAACATCGAATCAACACTTGGCCAGATGTTGCATATGTTCACCAAAAATAGCGACTCTTGCATCCTTCTAAAGCCATGGCTATCAAAGTTGAAATCGGTAAGTTACACACTGTCATGTTCATGTACCCCATTACATATAAGTTGTCATTCTCTAACCTCATCCCTATTAACAAAGAACAGGGAACTATCTAAGTCTACACAAACTTCAGAGACCTCAATTAAGCTTGTCCAAAAGACAACTTTCCCACCCCTTTAATCAATCAAGTAATCGACGCTTGCATCGGACATGAAACCCTATCATTTATGGATGGATTTTCTAGCTGTAACCAAATTTAAATTCACCATGCAAATCAATACAAGACTGCATTCATCACACCATGGAGCACTTTCACATATCACATCACTCCCTTTGGCCCCAAAAATGATGGAGCCACTTTCCAGCGAAAAATAACTTATGTTTTCCATGATCTCTCACACATCATTCTTGCATACTTGGACGATCACATGGCTCAATCCAAGAAGTGATCCCGACACCTTGGGGGTCTTTGCATCGTCTTATAGAAATGTCATCAATACAACATCCATTTGAACCCCCTTAAGTGTATTTTATGTGTCATGGTCGAGCATTTACTCAGATTCATAGTATTCCAGCAAGGGATCATGGTGGACCCTCTCAAATTCCAAGCCATCAATGAAACTCCCCCTCCCAAAACCTTGCACCAATTACAAATATTCCAAGTAACACCCCAGGTTTTGAACCCCCATTTTAAATAATGTATTGTTACAATGCTGAGAGGCCAGAGTGCCCAAACAATTATTAAATTGTCAGTGTGCCCAATACATGTAATGTTTTTTATCATTATTAATAATAAATACATGGCTGGCTGCTAGATGGACAAAGACTAGAGTTATAGGGGGGTATGATTCCACAAGAGAGGGGGCTTGAGGGGCTAAATGTTTATTTCCTATTTTAATTACCCTTTTTGTCTAAGGGAGGGGATTGATTACGTGAGCTTCTTGGGGAAGGTCAGGAGGTTCTTGATTTCCCCACGAAGTTACTCAAACATGCCTCTGGTCTGATGGGGGGGGTTGGTCGTTGCTTCATTCGCTCCTTCACTTATGCATTTGCACCATTATATCCCTCACACACTTTCATGAATGCACCTCCATGCACCCACTTACCCATTCATTGATCCATCCGTCATTCGCATCTTGGCTTGGGAAAGGGAACCGAACTACTGAATATTAGCCATGGGATAGTTGGTTGTAATGGTCACTGGTGTGATCCAACTGTGACCTGAGGGCACATGTCTGAGATGCATTGGCCTATGTCCAGCATTTCTCACAGTTGCGAGTCCTGAGAGTTCCATAATTGAGATTATGGACCAATTGTGTTGGAGCCCAAATAGGGAGAATGACTGCCTGAGGGACTGCGTGGCAGAGAAGGGTGGAGGTTCCTTCTCTCAGGTGGTGCAAGATGGGTAGAAGAGATATGGGTACTTGGATTGTTGTGAGAGCTGGTAAGCATGTGGGAGCTTGGGTGTTGACTAGTTTGGGAAGCCAAGTAACACTCTCAAACTGTCCTTGTCAATTCATAGCCCTGGCTTGGGGGTGACATTGTTGTTGAGATTTGGAACAATAGTGTCTACAGTTGGGTGGAACTTCCTTGGTCTGCAACTAGTTGGTGTCATCTTTCATAAAGATAAGTGCTCTATGTTATGGTATCATTTACATGTATATGAATGTATTTTTGTTGTGTATATTTAATTATCGTTTAATTGAATCTTTAGACTATGCATGCTTATTGGATATTGTTGTGCATGTCATTAAAGTCTTTTATTTTATGAATCCTTAAATTTTAAAAGGTATCTGTAAGAGAAAGAAGTCCAAGAGCAGGCTTGAAGGTAGTTTACCCCGGCCTACGGGTGGCTAGGTATGTTACATTTTGGTATCAGAGCTTATGGTTGAAACATCAGGTTAGTATGGGTCGAGTTTGTTGGTCAGAGTCTCGGAGTCGAGATCGAATTCTGACTGTGGAGTTGAAAACATTAGGAGGAATGGCATTGCAAAATCTATATGGGAGATAGAACGTTAGAGACCCATGTAAGGTTTTCGAAGGATCGTGACAGTCCCCTTCAAATTTGGGAGCGATCGCCATTGTAGGATCAGGCGAGATCTGGGATCGTTGGATCGGAGGACAGGCAATCAGGGGTCGTCTAATGAAAAGGAAGCAAGGTTTAAGGTCACAAAAGTCAAATCCCATGGGAGAGGGAGATCAATGGATAGGAGGCATTGCAGGGAACCAAGTGCCACAAGAGATAATTTCCCAAGGCGGTCCCGCAATCCAAACCACAGTTCCCCCAAGGGAATACATGCCAGCATCAGGAGAAGTGTAGGGTGAAAAGCGAGTTACTCCAAATTGTCGATACATGTCCCCACAAATTGAAAGGCATGTAGTGATGTGACAAGTTAAGGCTCGAACATCGAAGTTTCGAATAGCCGAAGTAGTTGGGGACCGTTGATCCATAGGAGGACACACGTCAACCGATAGTGTTCTCCGGGTGAAAGCACTATGGGAAAGAGAGAGCAAGCACAAGTTGAGAGTTGAAACTCCCAAAGCTCGGAGAGTCGAATACCTAAAGTAAATGTCGATTGTTAGATTGTCTGAAGTAGATCATGACCGTCGATCGCCAAGAGGTTACGTGTCAGCAGATTAGTAACTCTGGAGGAATCTGTTCGAGAGGTTCTCAGTTGAGATTTAAGAGTCCCGAAGCCTGAAGAGACGAAGATTCAAAGTAAATCTCGACCGTCCGATCATCTGAGAGGATCTCAGCCATTCATCTACCAAGATCCACACATCACTAGATCCATGGCTTCAGATAAAAGCCAATGGGGCCAGATAAGTTTTGAAATTTGAGATTTCCGAAATTCGGAGACCCAAAGAAATCGCAGTCATCAGATTAAGGAGGACATGTGGTGCAGATCCATGGACTCTGGGTGAAGACCCGAAGTGAATCTTAGTCATCCAATCTAGGAGGACACATGGAAACATATTGGCCAATTTGGGAATGCGGAGTTTGGGAGAATTGGAAGTGTGCTAGCATGGAAACCTCCAAAGTCCCAAACCCCAAAGAGCCGAAGTGATGGGGCACAATGACATCACTAAGAGGTGATATGGACCCCAGAATTTCTGAAGTGACATGGCTTGTGGAAGTCACCTGGGATGACATGGACACATGGAATGTGTGCCACATGTCAGTAATTTTTGAGCATTTGGAGTATTGAAAGGTGTTACACATGATTTTGGTCGCTCTGGTGATGTATCTACAATTATGTGATCAGGCTCTCATACGGACTTTTTTCTTGAGAAAAATGGCTATTCTCTTCCTCTACAAAGAATATTTTTAAAGTGAGTTTGTAGGCTGCATATCATGCAGAGTGTGAAAATCCTCATTCTCACAGGTTGCTCTATACTTGGCCTATGAGGAATTCGTAGTTTTCTCTATAAGCAGGGTGCGAACCTGTTTCAAGGCTAAAAATGGAAGAAGAGGTTATGAAGGTTCTAGAAGAGGATATTCTAGAAAATGAGTTGGCATTCACATGGTTGGCATCCTACTGACTTCCCAGATTTAGTGGGATCATCCTCATCCATTTAACCATCTCTCCTTCTCCTATATGTTGAAAGGTTTCTCAAGGAAGAGGTTAAGCAAGATTGAATGAAGAATTGATGAAAGAATTGTGTGAAGAAATCTATTTGGATAGAAGCTTGAAGACTCTATTTGTATATCAAGTTGTACTAGATCTTCTTCATGCAAGTGTAGAGAAAGTGTGTGTGTTGGAACCAAGGATCATTGAAAGGAAGCTTGCGACATCAAGGTGATCTGGTTGTATATTCTACTTTCATTTAATATAATACAGTGACATGTCCCTTTCCCATAAAATCACTCTTATTTTATTGCATAACTCCTTCATCATATGCATAGGTTGACATTGAATATATTTTGTTATCTTCACTTTGGTTGGTTTGTGTTGTCTTGTACCTGATTTCACAAGAGCAACGGAGCGAAGTGGGAACAACAGAGACCTGAGGAAGCGATATAAAGGTATGTCACTCATTCCTTCTCGGTAGTAGATTCAATGACTGAACTTAGAGAAAGAGTCATGTCTTATCTTGTTTTGTTCTAGATCTAAGTGGATCTAGGGAGATTAGTTATTGTCTGCACCTACCGATTTATCCAATAACAAAATTGGCGACTCCACTGGGGAGTTTGACTTAGAATTTGAACGTGCTAAGTCCAAGAAATCCTTGGTGTCTTTCGAGTTGATATGCGACCTTCCCTGTTCTGAGACTGAAAATGTAGCAAAGGATTCATTACCCAATGAATCCCTTTTCCTGATCAGGTCCGATGACCTTTGGTATGGGGATATCATCATATATCTCTAGACCTAGACTTTCCAGTCTGATTTGTCTAGCATTGACCATCGTCGAATACGCTACCAAGACCGTCAGTATATTATCCTCGATAATACTCTTTATCATCGTGGGATTGACTTCATTTTTCGACACTGCCTCATGTTTGACGAAGCTGAGAAAGCCCTGAATGACTACCATTTTGGAGCATGTGGTGGTCACATGTCTAGGTATGCTACTACCCAGAACATCTTACAAGCAGGGTATTTTTGGCCTTCTTTATTCAACGATTGTATAGTCGTTGTCCAAAAATTCCACGCTTGCCAAACCTACAACAACAAAATATGATCACACCCTAATCCTCTACACCCTTCTTTATTGGATAAATCAGTAGGTGTGGACACTAACTGATCTCCCTAGATCCACCTGGATCTAGAACAAAACAGGACAGGACATGATTCTTTCTCTAAGTTGCAGTCATTGAATCTACTACTGATAAGGAATGAGTGGAATACCTTGATATCGCTTCCTTAGGAATGAGTGGCATACTTCAGTGCTCTTATGAAATCAGGTCCAATACAACACAAACCAACCAAAGTGAAGATAACTCCAGGAGTTTGACTTAGAATTCGAACGCGCTAATTCCAAGAAATCCTTGGTGTTTGTCGAGTTGATATGCGACCTTCCCTGTTCTGAGATGAAAAATGTAGCAGAGGATTCATTACCCGATGAATCCCTTTTCTTGATCAGGTCTGATGACCTTTGGTATGGGGATATCATCATATATCTCCAGACCCAGACTTTCCATCCCGATTTGTCCAGCACTGACCGTCATTGAATACGCTACCAAGCCCGTCAGTATATTATCCTCGGTGATACTCTTTATCGTCATGGTATTGACTCTGTTTTTCGACGTTGCCTCACGTTTGACGAAGCTGAGAAAGCCCTGAATGACTTCCATTCTAGAGCATGCGATGGTCACATGTCTGGGTATGCTACTACCCAGAAGATCTTACGAGCGGGGTATTTTTGGCCTTCTTTATTCAACGATTGTATAATTGTTGTCCAAAAATGCCATGCTTGCCAAACCTACAACAACAAAATACGATCACACCCTGTGGTCTCCATTGGCCCTTTTGTGAAATGGGGTATCGATTTCATGACGTGTCACCCTCACTTGGTTGGGGGGCATGGATACATTATTGTAGCCGTAGATTATTTTACGAAATAGGCCGAGGTGATGCCAACATTCGACAATATCGGAAAGACTGTAGCATTATTCATATTCAATCACATCATTGCTTGGTTTAGTGTTCCTCAAGCTATCGTTACTGATCACGGTAGCCACTTTAGAAACTTCATGATGTCTAAACTCACCAAAAATTTGGGTCTTCGCCATGAAAACTCAACACCCTATTACCTACAAGCCAACGGCCAAGTTGAAGAAATAAACAAAGTTCTCATTACCATGCTTCGAATAATGATAGGGATTCACAAAATGAGTTGGCACACGATGTTGTTTTCAGCATTTTTGGCTTACCAGACATCCATTAAATCTTCTACCAGGTTTACACCTTTCTAGTTAGTTTATGGTCTAGAAGCCATCTTGTCGATTGAATGTAAGATACATTCTATAATCTAGCCATCAAACTTCTCCCAAACACGTATGCCAAAGAATAGCATCTGTTATATCTCATGCAACTAGATGAAACCCGTTGCAATGCCACCCTAGTTATAGAAGACCAGAAGAAATGTGTCAAAGCACAATACAACAAACATGTCAAGCCACGTGTTTTCTCCGAAGGTGATATGGTTCTCCTTTACGAACAAGATCGGGATATGCTAGGAGCCGAAAAATTTGAAGCTATGTGGTGAGGTCCTTATATCGTCATATGAGTGTTGGAGAAAGGAGCTTACGAGCTGGCGGACTATGACGGTATCCCTTTGAGTGAACCCAGAAATGGGTTGTACTTAAATAAGTACTATGCTTAAGATCACTTGTGCATGAGTGCTTGTATTTTGTTGTATCATACTTTTTGTGTGTTACTTTAGTATGCTTTTTCGTTATTTGGTCTCTACCCTCGACCACTTATCTTGCGTTGTGCTTGGTTTTCAGATATCGGAATCTTCGCTACACCACATTGGCTTTGTCGATGGCACTAGTCATAGTACTTAGAACCTTGCTTCTGTTGCATGGGAAATTTATGCACCTACAAACAAACTTATTAGTCTACGAGGTGTGTGCCTCGGTCGTGCAACCAATAATATCACAGAATATAGCACCGTCATCGAATTATTGATTGATTCTATTTCGCTTGATATCTGCCACCTGGTTATACGAATCGATTCGCAGCTAGTAGTACTATAGTTAAGTAATGTCTATGTTATCTGAAGTCCTACTTTATTACAGGTATATTTACGAATTCACCTCTTGGAATGTTATTTTGATTATATCGAATATCAGCACATTCCAAAATGTCTAAATACATTGACTGATGCCTTAGCTAATTATGTGTTAGACAAACATTTGGGACATTTACGAACCAATCACACATCACATGTATTATACAACACAAAATAAGTCGGTAGAAGTCGTATATATGTATATAACAATCAAAAGTTTTTACAAAAAGTTTTTGTCCAAAGATCAAAATATCAAAATATGAAGTCCATAGCTTCTACAAAATAGCATCACAGATGACTCTCACGATAACATACAACTGCTCGGGCTACCCTACAGAGCAGTCGACTGAGAGACTTGGACACGCCCACAGTATGGCACTGATAATGTCTCGGGATCTCCCCAATAGCGATGTTCGGGACATCCGCAGTCAACCCCTCTAAGTTTTGTTCCACTACCTCCTAGTCCTCGGCATCCCATCTTGCCACTGGAGCCACTTTGCCTCACCTCTGAATGGGAGACATTCCTGGGGGTCGATAAGGCCCTACATCTGTGTCATCAAAATAAAATTTTTGAATAGTCCTTGGACAAACATAAAAACATTTTATATAATAAAATTTGCAAAAACATTAAAAAAGAACAAAATGTGTACTTCTCACCTAAGTCACCCCACTGAGCATCCTCAGGAAGGACCAAATTCGGATCTCCTCGGAAATCCAAAATGGCATATGCATATTCATCAATCATCGGCATCTAGGGCCTCAACTAGTCAAAAAATGAATCATTATACTTGATTATAGGCCCTGCTATGTGTCGAGCCATGAGGTTACACCACCTCAGCATCCTCGAATCATGTGGGGCCGGTAAACCCCAATCTACCTGTAAGCACAATAGTGGGACCCTCTTGAGGAAGAATGACACCAAGAGTGACCCGTACCCGAACTGCTTCAGCTCACCCCTTCTGCACTTTGTCAGTTGCCTCTTCATACTGCAGAGAACTGCATCCAACTAGTTGAAAACCCAAGGCTATGTGCACTCTATGGCATATTGGAAATAGCTCTAGAGAGCCATGTGAGGAGGCGCGCTCCCAGCCACGCGTGCAATGGTAAACAAGATAGTCCGTAGGGTCAAATCTTGGACCCCCCAAATGGAAACCTTACCCTTGCTTCTCTCTACCTCAGAAACACAATATCGGCGAACATACTCACTCATAGGAAGTCTGTCGCCTCTACCTCTGGTCAGAGTAGCATGGTATCCACATCGTGAAAACCCCGTCAAAAAATATATATCCTCGATATCTAGTGTCAACGTGTGGACCCCTACGTGAAATAACTGTTGATCCACATCCCACATGTGGACCAGGTACTCTAACAATCTGAGTTGGGCTCTCATGCCCAAGATCCTAAAAAAATTTAAGAGCCCACATTCTTGGAGGGAAGTGAATGTACCCAAATAATTCTCAGTAATGGCATCATCCTCCTCGTGTTCTCTTTCTCTCCATTCCAACATCAAGATGGTCAACACCTGCAATGGAGCCATGAGAAGGAAGTCAGAAACTTGTTTTAACCTCTTGCATAATTTTTTATTGAGCAAAACCACACACAAAAATCTATTTTTCGGCCCTCGTAGGTGAAGCTTTTGCACAGTCCAATATTCTCATAGGTGCACTGAAGCCCACCTGCAAAAATCTTAGATTCTCGCGGATCCCAAATGGCCCACCTGCGAGAATAATTGAGTGCATCTATCGACCCTAAAATGGACTCAAAACTCTAAAATTGCCAATAAAAATCAAAAGTAAACCATGGAAAACTTGGAAAATCAGGAGATTACCTCGTTGGATGAAATCGTTTGCCGAATGATCGCTTGTACCTCACACAATCGAGAAAAGAAATTTGGGGAAAAATGAGGTATGTTGGACAAGTTTTTGGCAAAGTAACAATGAAATGGTAAAAAAGGCTTTTTCACCCATATGTATTCACCTTTTACTATTTCTTGTTGATCTTTTATATTATTTTTATTTCTTTGCTTAAAAAACCTAATACCCTAATAGCCTTGTGAGTATGGTTTTTCGCAGATATAGTGACTTCAAAGTCTGAACGACGGTGTACGAGTATTTTTTCTTTTTTTGTCACATGTACGACTACTTTTTTAAGGTTTTTGTAGAAAAAACCTAGAGCTCAGTCTTCATTCGTTCTCGTGCTTGAAAATACATGAGAATGCAATCGAGTACACTTTTTCTCATCTTTTTGTACTCGTCATGGTAGCATGAAAATGACGAACGTAAGGGAGTATCATTTAAGCTCTTTTCACGCTCCATAAAAATGAAAAGATTGTCGAGGGGTCTTGTTCTTTTCACGCTCATTAAAGTATTTGAAGAAAACATTTGACGAGTGATAGTTTATCACTTTTTTGGTCTCATTGAACTCATTTACGAAAAAGGAACTGGGAGAGTTCTCTTTAAGTGTTTTTCAGACTCTCAAAACATGAAAAAACCCCAATTTTTCTATCCTTAGACTCATTAAACAAACATCGAAAGACCCATAATGGGACTGAACCACTCCTTCTTAGGGTTCATTAAACATACTATGGGGGACTCGTTCGAAGGATGAGCTTACATTGACAAGCATATTTTATCCTCCTCAAGCTTGTGTAAAAATAAAGAGGTACTCGCCAGAAATGGTGGGGGAAATTTTGGGAAAGGGATGTGTTTTCGTATTCATATTAATGGCAGTAAGCATCGCTCTTGAACATGACACCCCCTATTCATCATTTGAATCCGGGTGAGGAAATCCATTTGTCTCTCGTCCGAATTGATATAAGGTCATATCTTGGGCCGTCTTTGAGTCAATGCTGCCAATCCTTTGTCGTGTCGTTCATATGTTCAAGAGAAGTTCAAACGAGCCCTCCATTGAGTCGGCCATCTGTAGTTGTCCATTCTTACTATGTCAACCTTCCCTATGTATGTTTCAACTCATATTCATACTTTGATTCACCCTCAAAATCTGTTACTTATTTCATGTCATTGATGGCGGATGCATTAAGGCCCTCCTTTGACAAGTCTTTTTCCGTCGACTCCAACTCATTCTCTGGGAATAAGACTCAGAAATCATTTAGTACCTTGGAACCTGCATGCCTTAATGGCAGGTCTCTTCTCTTTCAACAGGGGTTTCACATCATTAGTCCCTGATCAAGAGATTCCGCCGAGTGTTCGACTTCATCTCATTCATTCACACTCATTTGGATTGTACTTTGGTACCTTGGGAGTCATTGAAATCAATGATGATTTCTCTCACACTTGTTAATGGTTTTCATCAATGACCGGTAATCGAGTGGTTTCTACCATGTTCAACTTCAACACATGTAATCACATGGCTAGATTTGTATTTTCAGGTGGCGGGATTGAAGACCCTGGGGCTCATCTTTTTTATCCAGGTTGGGATGGAGTATGTATGATTTGTATCGAAACATAGATCCACTTTGTATTTTGCGTGGCTACGTCTTAATTTGAGTCTTCTAACATAGATCCACAGTGTATTCTTGGTGGCTATGTAGCATTTTGGTGACATGGATCCACAGTGTATGATTGGTCACCATGGCCTATGTTTATGATTTCATTCATTTGTGATCTGAGCATGGGGATGCCTACCTCAGAACTGGTATTATATTCTATGGATGCTTGGTTGTTTACAAGTTTTTGATTAGGTGTGATCCTTGTTCCTAACACACACAGGCATTTTACAAAGTATTTCGGCTATCACAAATTCCAGCCTCATACTTTGGGGGGCATTCTGTTACACATGATTTTGGTTGCTCTGGTGATGTATCTACAGTTATGTGATCAGGCTCTCATAAGGACTTTTTGCCTGAGAAAAGTAACTATTGTCTTCCTCTACAAAGAATATTTTTAAAGTGAGTTCGCAGGCTGCATATGATGCAAAGTGTGAAAATATTCATTCTCACAGGTTGCTCTATACTTGGCCTACGAGGAGTTCACAGTTTTCTCTATCAGCAGGGTGCAAACCTGTTTCAAGGATAAAAATGGAAGAAGAGGTTACGAAGGTTCTAGAAGAGGATCTTCTAGAAAATGAGTTGGCATTCGCATGGTTGGCATCCTACTGACTTCCCAAATTTAGTGGGATCATCCTCATCCATTTAACCATCTGTCCTTCTCCTATATATTGAAAGGTTTCTCAAGGAAGAGGTTAAGCAAGATTGAATGAAGAATTGATGAAATAATTGTGTGAATAACTATGTTTGGATAGAAGCTTGAAGACTCTATTTGTCTATCAAGTTGTACTGAATCTTCTTCATGCAAGTGTAGAGCAAGTGTGTGTGTTGGAACCAAGGATCACTGAAAGGAAGCTTGCGACATCAAGGCGATCTGGTTGTATCTTCTACTTTCATTTAATATAATACAGCAATATGTCCCTTTCCCATAAAATCACTCTTATTTTATTGCATAACTCCTTGATCATATGCATAGGTTGACATTGAATATATTTTGTTATCTTCACTTTGGTTGGTTTGTGTTGTCTTGGACCTGATTTCACAAGAGCACCAGAGCGAAGTGGGAACAACAGAGACCAAAGGAAGCGATATAAAGGTATGTCACTCATTCCTTCTCGGTAGTAGATTCAATGACTGAAACTTAGAGAAAGAGTCATGTCATGTCTTGTTTTGTTCTAGATCCAAGTGGATCTAGGGAGACCAGTTAGTGTCCACACCTACCGATTTATCCAATAACCAAAGGTCAGATAGAATGTGACATGTGTCACCCACCTAATTGGGCCACGTGTCCACTTCTAGTATTTTTCCACATGGCGAAAGATCGTGTAGTCTAGAGACTGGGCACTCTGGAGGGGAAAGATGTGATAGGTTTCATTGGGTCAAAAACTCTCAAAGCCCCAAAGGCTGGAGTACGTATCAACCGTTGATTCCAGAATACACACGTTGAAGGATCGTTGACTTCGGGTGAAAGCACTCTGGGAGAAAGTGCAAGAGGAAAGTTTGAAACTTCTGAAGCCCTAAGAGCCGAAGTGATTCACATTCATTGATTTGTGGGAGGACACCCATCAGCAGATCATGAACTCCGGGTAAAAGTGTTTCGAGAGGAAGCAAGTGGGAAAAGTTGAGACCCCTGAAGCACAGAGTCCCGAAGTGGATATCGATCATTGATCGTGAAACAGGACAAGGACCGTTGATCTGGTCCTGGCTGAAAGTTTCGAAGTCTCGAACCTCTAGACAAGCACTTTTTTAGCTAAGCACGGGATCGTGGATGTGGTCATATGAAAATTTCGAGCTGAGGGAAGGAAGGCTAAGGACCGAATTGGTTGTCTTCAAGACAGAAAGGTGCTAAGAAAGGATTTAGCCATGATTTCTAGTCGTGGTCACCTGGGAAGGTGTTTTGAAGGAAGCAGTTGTGCAGGATGAGTTATGTGTCGGATGAGGATAGAAGGACACTTTTATTTTCGGAGAATGGGGATATGATATGGCAATGTAGCATGGTTTGGCAATTTTGTTTATCATATGCATAATTCTAACAAAATGGTCGCTTGCACATTTTGTAGAATTAACAGGCTTAAGCACATCAGCTCAAGATGTGTATTGAGGAAATGGAAGAAGGTGAGGGAGCCTCCAGTCATGATAAGGAGGTTGAAGGCCAGAATACCAAAGTTGGTAATGGAGAGACAGAGTCCAATGGACGCAAGGGAAAAGGAGAGAAGGAAACGTTACTAGAAATGGTAAGAAGACTGAAGATGGAAGTACAGAGCTACAAAGCAGACAACGAGAGACTAATGAAAGAGAAAAGTCAAATAAATGCTCAAGTGTTGCAGAGCTTAAATCAGTTGCAAAGACAAATGAAGAAGGGATCAAACTCAAGACAAGAGGAAGAAGGCAAGTTCCATGAAAAAAGGGATGATTGTGGAAGAGTTGGTTATTCCAGAAGTGCTAGCAGAGCTCATGGACACCACTCACCTCCTTACTCAAAAATAAGGTTTTATGCATCAGAAGATCTCGTAAGAATTCCAGAGGTGTTTCGTGTCAGAAACCAAAGAAGGAAACAAGAGATAGATAGTTTGAAAGGAGAGTTGAGGAAGCTCAAGCCACCTTCCTTCAATGGTGAAAGAGAAAGGGAAGATGATGTTGAAGCATGGTTTATTGGACTCAAGAGATATTTTCAGTTGCATAACTATTTGTCCAACCTAGAAGCCAGGATTTCCACCTACCATTTACACAGGAAATTTGCAATGTGGTGGGACCAACTGAAGCAAGTGGAACACGTTAATGAAAGTATGATCACTTGGAAGTAGTTCAAGAAGTACTTCTAGAAGGAGTACCTCTCAGATCATTTCTATGACAAGAAAATGCAAGAGTTATTTGAACTCAGGTTGGGAAGCATGACTATGGCAGAGTACGAGAATAATTTATTGGGATTGTTAAAGTATGTCAAGTTCATTGGTGATGAGAAAGTGAAAATACAGAGATTTCTAAGTGGGTTGCTAGCCTTTTATAAGGAAAATATCAAATATGATGAACCCAATACCTTGAGTGAAGCTATCAGGAAGGATAAATAATGGTATGAGCAAGGCCAGGGAAGAGAATCCCTGTAGAAATCTTGAAAAGACAAGAAGAATGTGAAGTTCGATCAGAGGAGGAAAGGATTCAAACCTCCCTTCAATAGGAATGAGCCTAATAGAAATCATCAAGATCAGTATGCTAAGGGCTATTTCAAGAAAGAAGATTCCTTGGGAAAAAGGGGAAGACCACCAATCCAATGTTGGGGATGCAAGGAATATCATATGTACAAGGATTTCCCACATAGAAAGGACAGAGTGAAGACTGTGCACAACATCCAAGAGGCTACAACAGTCAAAGATATGGGAAGAATATATGCAACTTTAGATGATCGACAAGTAGAGTACTAGTCCAATATGATCGAGGTGGAAGGTAAGATCATAAATCAACATGTTGTTATTTTGATTTATTCGGGAGAAAATCATTGCTACATTGATCCTAAGATAGTGGATAGATTACATTTGGAGAAAAGTAAACTTGGAAAAACAAGTTTCGTTCAGTTAGCCACTAGGACCAAAAGAAGAATACATGATATGGTCAGATGTTGTTCCATAAGTCTTAATGGCGTGAATACTAGTATTGACATAAATATCATACCATTGGGGTCTTATGATATTCTGATTGGGATGGATTGGTTGGACAAGCATCATGTTGTCCTTGATTTTCATAACAAGACATTTACATGTCTTGATGTAAATGGAAAACAGAGCACTGTGAAAGGAATTCCAAGACCCATCTCTATAAGGGAGATTTCAGCCTTACAGCTAAAAATATGTTTTAGGAAGGGATGTCAATTGTATGTCGCTCATGTGGAAGAGACAAATAATACAAAGGGGCCAAGCCTCGAAGATTTCTCGGTACTACAGGAATTTGAAGATGTATTCCAAGAAATACTTGGATTGCCACCAAGAAGGGAGATAGATTTTTTAGTTGATTTAGTGCCAGTAGCTGCCCCGATGTCAAAAACACCTTACAGAATGAGCACATCAGAGTTAAGAGAATTACAAATGCAGTTGGAGGAATTGTTGAAGAAAGGGTACATACTTCCAAGTGTTTCACATTGGGGAGCACCAGTACTTTTTGTCAAAAAGAAGGATGGAACCTTGAGGCTGTGTATTGGCTTCCGATAGCTGAACAAGTACACTATAAAGAACAAGTATCCTCTACCCCAAATTGATGACCTCTTTGATCAGTTAAGAGGAGAAAATATATTCTCTAAGATTGAATTGAGGGCAGGATACCATTAGGTAAGAATCAAGGAAGAAGACATTCATAAGATAGCCTTTAGGACCAGGAATGGGCATTATGAATTTGTAGTGGTGCCTTTTGGACTGACCAATGCACCAGTTGTCTTCATGTGCTTAATGAATGGCATATTCGGAAATTATTTGGATAAGTTTGTCATAGTATTCCTGGATGACATACTTATCTATTCCAAGTCTAAAGAGGAGCATGAACATCACTTAAGACTAGTATTGCAAGTACTGAGAGAACATTAGTGACATGCCAAGTTGAGTAAGTGTTCATTTTATCAAAAGAAAATCCATTACTTGGGACACATTATTTCAAAGCAGGGCACAGCAGTAGATCCAGAGAAGATCGAAGCCATTAGAGGATGGCCAACACCTAGAAATGTGTCATATGTCAGATCTTTTATGGGATTAGTTGGCTACTACAGAAGGTTCATAGTAGGGTTCTCTAAGATTGCTCATCCCATCACTTCTTTGCAAAAGAAGGGAACTAAATTTGAATGGACACTCAAGTGTGAAAAGAATTTTAATCTGTTGAAGGAATTACGTATTATTGCACATGTGTTAAAGATTGTTGACCCAAATGAAAGTTGTGTGGTATGTATAGACGCATGTAAGGAAGGACTTGGGGGATTCCTCACATAAAATGGACATGTCATTGGATATGAGTCCGGAAAGATTAAGAAACATGAGAGGAAATATGCCACCCATGACTTGGAGCTTGCTGCCATTGTTCATGCCTTGAGGATGTGAAGGAATTATCTCATGGGGAAGAAATTTGAATTAAGGACAGACCACATTGGCCTAAAGTATCTTTTTGAACAGCCAACCTTGAATGCCAGGAAAACAAGATGGCTGGAATTTTTAAGTGAATATGACTTCGATATCAAGAATATCAAGGGAAAGGAGAATAAAGTTGTCGATACACTTAGTATAAGAGTGCATCTCATGCATGCTACTGTTGTCAATATGCATCAGTCATAATTGAAGAGTAGAATTTTGGATGGTCTTGTTACAGACCATCATTACCTACAGGTAAAGGAAAACTTACAGCAAGGAGATGTATAGAAGAAAATAAAGGAGTATGAGATAAAGGAAGATGGACTACTCATGCATAAAAATAGAATCTATGTTCCTAGTTCTGGAGAACTGAGGAATTTGGTAATGAAGGATATGCATGATGTTCCTTATGTTGGACATCTCGGTTACTAGAAAACAATTACAGAAGTAAGAAGCCATTTCTTTTGGCCGGGAATGAATAAGGATGTTGTTGATTACATCGCTCGATGTATGGAATGTCATAAGGTAAAGGCTGAGCATAGGCACCCAGCGGGCTTACTGCATCCATTGTCAATCCCAAAGAAGAAATGGGAAGTGATCACCATGGATTTCATCACTGGATTAGCCAGAACGAATAAGCAACAAGATTCGATCATGGTGGTGGTTGACAAATTAACAAAGGATGCTCATTTTTTGCTTGTGAAGACAACGCATACAACGGCTAATATTGCATAAATTTTCATGAAGGAAATTGCTAGGTTGCATGGGATACCTAGGACAATTATCTCGGACAGAGATACAAATTTTACCTCCAATTTCTGGAGGGGATTGTTTAAAGGATTTGGCACAAATCTAAACTTTAGCACAACATATCATCCTCATACAAATGGGAAAACAAAGAGATTCAATCGAATAATTGAAGACATGATGAGAATGTATGTGATGGATAAGCCATCTAAGTGGGAAGATTACTTACACTTGGTTGAGTTTGCATATAATAATGGGTATCAAGCTTCATTAAGAATGAGCCCATTTGAATCCTTGTATGGTAGGAAATGTGATACTCTAGTAAGTTGGGACAACCCAGCAGATAGAGTGGTACTTGGACCGGAGTTTCTCAAGGACGTGGAAGACCAGCTGATTAAGATCAAGCAAAATTTAAAGGCGGCTCAAGATAGACAGAGATTTTATGCAGACAAGAATAAGACAACTAAATCATTTAAGGTAGGGGAGCATGTACTTTTGAAAGTGAAGCCGAAGAAAATCTCTTTGAAATTGGGTAGTTGTACAAAGATGGCCGCCATATTATGTGGTCCATTTGAAATATTGGAAAGAATAGGGTCGGTTGCATACATGCTTGCATTGTCTTCTTCCATGAATGTGCATAATGTATTTCATGTATCTTTACTAAATAAATATGTACATGACGCTAACCATGTTATTGATTGGCAACTAATTTAGGTAGAGACGGAGGGATATTTTCAAGTTCAGCCAGTGCGGGTATTGGACAGAAAAGTCAAAATGCTCTGGAATCGAGTTATAGAGCTGGTAAAAGTTCAATGGACTTGCTACAATCCTGAAGATGCTACCTAGAAGCATGAAGATGCATTGTGGGCAGAGTACCCGCAACTTTTTGAATAAATTTGATAATTTGATCTATATTTTGTATATGCACTAAGGACAGTGCCAAAATAAGGGGGAGGGGATGTAACACCCCATGTTTTGAATCCCCATTTTAAATAATGTATTGTTACAATGATGAGAGGCCAGAGTGCCCAAACAATTATTAAAATTCCAGTGTGTCCAAGACATGTAATGTTTTTTATCATTATTAATAATAAATACATGGTTGGTTGCTAGACAGACAAGGACTAGAGTTATAGGGAGCTATGATTCCACAGAGTGGGGGATTGAGGGGGTAAATGTTTATTTCCTATTTTAATTACCCTTTTTTTCTAAGGGAGGGGATCGGTTATGTGAGCTTCTTGGGGAAGGCCAAGAGGTTCTTTATTTCCCCACAAAGTTACTTAAACCCGCCTCTGGTCTGATGGGGGGGGTTGGTCGTTGGCTCGTTCACTCCTTCACTTCTACATTCACACCATTCTATCCCTCATTCACTTTCATGCACACACATCCATGCAACCACTTACCCATTCATTGATTCATCTGTCATCTGTGTCTTGGCTTGGGAAAGGGAACCGAACTACTGAAGATTATCCATGGGATAGTTGGTTGTAGTGATTGCTAGTGTGATCTAGTTGTGACCTGAGGGTGCATGTCTGAGATGCGTTGGCCTGTGTCCAGCGTTTCTCATAGCTATGAGTCCTGAGAGTTCCATCATTGAGATTCTGGACCAGTTGTGTTGGAGCTCGAATAGGGAGAAGGAATGCTTAAGGGACTATGTGGCAAAGAAGGGTGGAGGTTCATTCTCTCGGGTGGTGCAAGCTAGGTAGAAGAGATTTGGGTACTTGGATTGATGTGAGAGCTGGGAAACTTGTGAGAGCTTGGGTACTGACTAGTTTGGGAGGCCAAGTAACACTTTGGAACCATCCTTGAGGATTCATAGCCCTGGCTCGGGGGTGATGTTGTTGTTGAGATTTGGAACAGTAGTGTCTATGGTTGGGTGGAACATCCTTGGTCTGAAGCCAGTTGGTGTCATCTTTAATAAAGATAAGTGCTCTCTGTTATGGTATTAATTACATGTATATGAATGTATTCCCATTGTGTATATTTAATTATCGTTTAATTGAATCTTTAGACTATGCATGCTTGTTGGATATTGATGTGCATGTCGTTAAAGTCTTTTCTTTTATGCATCCTTAAATTTTAAAAGGTATCTGTAACAGAAATAAATCCAAGGGAGGGCTTGAAGGTAGCATACCCTAGCCTGTGGGTGGTTAGGTATGTTACATTCCAAGTAAAAGATAAATTCTTACGTCGCTTTCTTCCCAATTATGTGACTTGTGCCCACGGCTTCTTACACCTATTACGCCAATACATCCCATTCAAATGGGATAATAAAGCTTAGTAAGCTTTCCAGAGATTGAAAATAGTTCTTTCAAAAACACCTTTAATAAGTCCCCCCAACTTTGAAAAATATTATACCATGTACCTTTTCACCTCAAAGGTATTAGTTGCAGGATTCCTCATCCAATAAGGCAAAGATGGGAAAGAACGTGGCATCTACTATATTAGTAATAAATTATCAAGGCCTCCTTTAAGCTACAATTATGAGGTCCTGGTTGTGGTTCTTGTAGTCCAAAAGTTGCACCACTGCATTTTTCTTCAAACCACCAGGGTAGTCGCAAATTCCAACCTCGTGCAATACTTACTTAGTCAATTCCAGATTGATGAGAAATTCACTCAATGGATCATAATTCTTCAGGAATTTTATTTTGAGCTCACCACTCCTAAAAGTAAGAAAGAACTTATTCTTTCATAATTCATCATTGATTTACCATCATATACCAAGGACACACCAATGAATTAAAACTTCCCCAACGAGATTTTATTTTCCATTTCATCAGATGGCCCATGGTATAGTGACATCCTCATCTACCTTGGCACTTAGAATTTTGACCCACATCTCTTTCAGGGTGATCATCAACATATCCACCACCAAGCCCCATGTTATCTCCCCATTGAAGATGTTCTCTATCGATAGGGAGTGGATACCATCTTATGTCATTTCCTCACCCTCAATGAGGCAGAGCGGCTCCTTAATGATTGCCACAATGGAACATGTGGTGGACACCTCTCTGATATGTCCACTGCACATAAAGTTGTGAGGGACAATTACTTATGGCTTACCTTATTTCATGATTGTATCCAAGAATTCAAGTGGTGTACTAAGTGTCAAATGTTCACACATAAATCACAAGCCCCACCAACTCCTTATACCCGGTCATTATAGTTGGCCCCTTCTACAAATGGGGCATATACTTGATGACATGAAACTTCCCATCTAGCAATTGTCATAAATACATCATTGTGGCCTTTTATTATTTGACCAAATGGGTTGAATACATACCTACATTCAATAATATGATGGATACCGCATCCCAATTCTTTTTCAATCATGTCATCACTCACTTTGGGGTTCCCAAATAGTTAGTTTCAGATCATGGAAAACAGTTTGAAAAAAAAAAAAATTATAGAGTTATCCTCACACCTAGGCTTCACTCAAGAGTTATCTTCACCATACTATCCACAATCCAATGGTCAGGTTAAGGTTGTCAACAAAGTCCTAAAAACCATGTTGAAATGAACCATTAACAAACATAAAACCAATTGGCATACCGAATAGTCGTCAAAACCGCCATGGGTTTTACCCCCTTCCACCTCATCCATGGGATAGAAGAAGTACATCCCATTGAATGTGAAATCCCAACACTTTGAATAGCAGTCAAACTACTACCATAAATTATTGCTCTCAAACAATGCCTCATTTCCTTAAAAACTCTTGACGAAGATCGATGGTCCTCGTTTCCAAACAATGAGGCTACTAAAAAAATCTCAAAAACCACTTTTGATCGCCATGTCAACCCTTGTTCCTTCAACGAGGGCGACCTAGTCCTAGCTTATAATGTCACCCATGATACTTTAGACCATGGAAATTTTGAATCTCTTTGGCATGGCACTTTCATCATCCAACATTGCCTCACAAAGGGAGCATACAACCTTGCTCACTCAGAAGACACCCTCATCAAGGACCCCATCAATGGGTTATACTTGAAGAGGTTTTACCCTTAAGTAGCCTCCCTATTCCAGAGCATTTTTGTGTGCATATATTTTTTGTTTTTATATTTTTTAATCATTTTATACACACATAAACATTTTTTAATCTATGATATTGTGCCCTTGTTACTTTACCATATGAATCATTCACTAGGATATCACATCAGTTTTGTTGACAGCGTTGGTCGATGGAATCAGAACCACGCTTTAGAGGATTAGGACATTTACTCACCTACACATACATTTTTCCACTCCAGTACTGTGTGCCAAGTTCCAACTACAAATAACCAAGCAGAGTATGATGGCATGATCGGCCTTATGGTTGATGTTGCTCACCTTCACATTCACCACCTCAGTGTATTTTTAGATTCCCAACTCTTCGTCCTATAATTGAACAATGTATATCATTTTCATGACCCTTACTTATTTAGAAAGTACCTACAAGTTGAACTTCTATTACGGAATTTTGAATCCATTTAATTTACACATATTCCTTGAAGTGAAAACCAAGTTGCAAATTGCATTGCAAATGAAGTTCTAGACTAGCACTTGTCACATTAATAAAAGCAATGTTTATCATGATTTCTCTAAGAAGATATATGTTTATTACATCATCACATTAATGGTGTGTATCGTAAAGCACAAAGTAAGAGCACATACATCATACATATCATCGAAAACATACCATCATCAATTCACACAGAGTACAACATGATAAAACATTAAAAAATGTATGTGTATGTGTCATAAATTTTCAAAAATAGGGTACAAAGGGTCCACCCTCACTATGGTCGTGCTTCCAAATCATATACAAAAAATAGGGACATTGGCCCTATACATGTCATATACGAAGTATGTGGGCCTCACCCATATACATCACAAAATACAGAAAGTGGGCCTCACTCATACAAATCATTTTCCACCAACTCTAAGGTGGACCAAGCTCAAGAATCCCACCCGCACAAGGCCCCTCCCTAGTTGGTGGCCCCCTCTCACTGGTGGCACCCCGCCAACATACACTCTCATTTGTCCCATCAATTCATCCCCTGCTACTATTTTACATCGTACCAATGGGCGCCAATCAGGATTTGGGCCAATGTACAACTCTAGGACCTCCTCATTCTAGACCTCACTACATCGTGCCTCAAGCACCCCTTTCAACACCCAGTCTAAATTCCAGCGTAGCTCATCCATCTGACCTTGGAGCCTTGGATACTCTTTGGTGACTCCCTCACCCACAAGATCATCCCATGGTTGTTTTTCTATCCCTACCTCTGCATCATCATGGCACTAATGTAATCGACCTCTTTTCATTCCCTCATGACCTCATGTCATGAACTCGTGGTCCAACATATACAAACACAAACATGGTTACCCATTAGTACTATGTCAAAATTTCAAAAAACGTGCATAAATCAAAAAATCCGTAACAAACGACTCATAAATACAAACTCATCTCAATGAACCCAAACATCCCCGAGGGGGAGAATCATGTTCGAGTCATGTTGGAATTCCATACCACCATATGAGTGGTCCAAAATCACCTATTGAGTCTGCCTCCAAAACCCCTCAAACTTTGATCTACAAAATTTTTACTCTAACTTTTCAAGGAAGCATAAGGAGTTAGTTTCAGTTGTTACCAACTCATTATATTCATTCATGGAGGAAAATGATGGAGGTATTTCTTAAATCTCATCAAGATTTTGATTATGAGGAATTGTGTGTAGAGTTAGAAAATCTGAGGATGTATGAAGGTGAAACTCTCAAAGATTTTCTTCCTAGGTTTAGGTTAATTCGTTTCATATTTCCTAATAGTGATAGACAATCAACAAGATATTTGATGCATGGTTTTTTTGATTTATTTTCACTCCATCAAAATCAAAAGAGGATTAGTAATGATGAAACTAATAATTATTCTTCTCAGAACATTCATATCTTAGGAAATATGGATTTATCAGAAATTTTGTTTCTAGGCCTATTAATTTCAAATTAACCGATGATCTTGAAGTTTCCATTGAGGGGGAATTCTTCTTTTGAATAAGAATCAACTAAAATAGATTAAAAATCATTAGCCTTTTCACAAGACCTAGAAGAGGAAATTGATATTGAACAATTAAGCAACAATGAAGCTTTTGATATAATATTTTCTGAAAGTTACTTGTCTATGTATCCAGATTTATTTTCTGATTGCGGTCATAGTAATGAATACTCTGTTAGTGTAAATTATGAAATCCCTTTATATGATGATTTGCATGGAGATGGCAGGGATACATTCATAACAGAGAGTAGTTTTAATAATTTGTCTTATGACTACATAGAAGAAATAGATAGGACTTTAGACAAAGTTGAAAAATTATGTGACTATTCATCTGCTTTCTTTAATAGTTTGAATTATGATTCATTTTGTGACCTAGGAGATACGGAAATAATGTATTATGATGATATAGAGATACTTCACCCTAAGGTGATGATCGTGTCTATCCCTTTTTTCATCAAATTTCAAGAGGAGTCTAATTTGCAAAATCAGATTCACCATGAGGAGGAGTGGACTATGATTCATTCTCATTCATTTTCTTCTCAATCTAGACATGTTTCGTTAAAGAAAACACACCAATTTCAACCTAATTTTGTATATGATAATAGTCTTGATGAGGTATCTTCTCTCCCTATTATTCTTTATCAAATATTTTCTTATGTTCATAATGATTTAGACTTTTCGGTTGATTTTTGTTCAAAATATTCTTACATGAATGCGGTTTCACTTTTTTGTAATTGTAATGTATCTTTTGTAAATATTTGGTGATGGGTGTTCTATATGCACTAAAAACACACTAAAACCCCTCAATTAAATTGTCAACCCGGGGTAAGTAAACTTAGAATTGTAGAAAAATATATCCCAAGGTAGAAGGATTGGTAGTAGTATAGTCTAACTAAGGAAGTGGGTATCTAAGGGATAATCTACTCAAGCAAAGACTACTAATGATCAAACTCTACTAAGCAACTCAAACTGTGTACCCTAAGAAACCTTTGAACGAAGGATCGATGGATACTTCTAGGAAAGCAAATGAAAACCCTACCTAAAGAAAAATAGTTCAACAATAAGCAAAAGAAAACTATTTAAGCATAACAATAAGCAAAGGAAAACTATTCATCTAATAAGCAAATAGAAACAACAAACTACTTGTAATTAATCTACTTAAATTCAATAAGTAACTATCATGTGAAAGCAAGTAAATAAACAAGCAACTACACTATCAAAGCAAGAATAGACAAGTAAGCAATTAACCTATTAAAGCAAGTAAACAACCAACTAACCTAGGATAACTTCTACAGCAAGTAAACTAATTAAAACTACTCAATAAGCAACTAACTAAGCTAAGAGACAAGTGAACTCTATTCTTAATTTAATTTTCAAAAATATTTATAATTTACAAAAGGAAATCTACTAAATTGAAAGCATTATGATAATAAAAGAAATTAACAACTAATCTTTAACCTATGATGAGCAAACTATCCTTTAACCTACCAAAGAAAAAGACTATCTATCCTACAACAGCAATAAAACTATCTTCTAATCTATGAAAGAAAGGAAACTATCTTCTAATCTATGAAATTCAAATGCATTATATACTAATATAAGCAAGCTCATAACTAAATTCAATCATTAACTACAAATTGAAATTGCAACATAGATCTAAGAAAGAAATTGCATGAAGGAAACTAAACTAGTTCTATTTAATAATTCAAATTGCAAAAAGAGGGAAAATACTCACAAAACAGAAATTTAAATACTATTCTAGCATAAGGTAAGTAAGCAATTGAGAAAAACTTAAACAGCAATTAGATAATCAATATTGATTCACCCATCACTGTTCGCCAATACCATAACCGCCAAATCACCCATCATTTTTGCACAGGATGGAGTGTTGAACGAAGTGTCGGACCGGGTACTGGATTGAGTACCGGATGGAGTGTTGGACTGAGTGTCAGAAGCAGAAACATGATGTGATTTTTCCCTAGTGTAGATCATAGCATTTTGGCACAAAATTCTTCAAAAAGCTTCTCCAAAACATAAAAAACACATATATACATTCGGCAAAAGTATCTAATTATTGTCATAAAACTGATCATATCTTGGGCCCAACATTACCCCCACACCTAAGATTTTGCAGGTCCCACTGCAAACAAAAAGAAATTGTCCTTCATGACTAAACTTGCGAAGGAGGGGGTGAATTAGCTTTAGAAGCTTCTCCCTCTTGCCTGGGGGATTTTGACTTAGGATTATTGTGGTGTTTCAATTACATCCAAAGAATATTATTGATGGCAGTAATATCATCAACCTAACACTATAGAGAATTCATCTTGGCTTGTAGGACAACGTTATCATGGCGTAAATGAAAACTCAGTGTTTCATGCTCTCTAAGTTTGACCTGTAGGGTTTGGATTTTTTTGGAGGTTGATGATGACATGTAAGGAAGCCTTGAGATGTATATTATACCCTTGATCCTCAGAACAACAATTTTACCTCTGCAAAATTGGTTTCAAAAGTGACTTCCTAGAAGCACAACAATTCTGGTCTGGCGAACTTGTGAAAAATAGGTATGAAAGTGACACCTGTAACTGCAAGACAGTAACTCCTGTGTAAAAAATGAGAGAGGTTTTTGTTTTTGAATATGTCCTGGATAAAAACCTCTCTTGGTTTTCAAAACTTCACTTCCAGTTGTTAGGAAAACATGAAAAGAAAACATGACTAAAACAAGCTCATAATTGAATTCAATCATTAACTACAAATTGAAATTGCAACCTAGATCTAACAAATAAATTGCATGAAGGAAACTAAACTAGTTCTATTTAATAATTCAAATTGAAAAAAGAGGGAAAATACTCACAAAATAGAAATTTAAATACTATTCCATCATAAGGTAAGTAAGCAATTGAGAAAACTAAATGGAAAATTAAATGAGCAAAACTTAAACAACAATTAGATAATCAATCTAAAATTGAAAACTAAAACCAACACTATCCATCTACTGAAGCCCTGTCAAAGAAATCACGAATTAAAAATATGTTCTAAAACTTTGTTTTTATCATCTATTCCAGCATAAAAGAAAACTTAATTTATCGTCTAACTACACACATGGTTAGTCTCTAATCTTGCAAGCTTGTTCCTATCATCTACAAAGTCATTGCATATTAACAAGATTCTTCAAAATAACATGCAAAACTAAATTAAAACAATTAAATCATAAACAGCAAATTAAATAACAAAGAAGTAAAATAACATTTCATATACAGGAAATAAAATAAAATACATTTATGCTACTCAATCTACAAGAAAATTCATAGAATAGTTATCCAAACTATTGGTGGGCCCCCCAGTAGTCGTGGTTACTCTTCAAATGCACACCACAAACTTCAGCAACACAAATTCACCATTACAACTGAAAACGCAGGTTTTACACAATTCTGGCAAAATGAAAATGGCAGAATTCAGGGAAATTGTATTTTCCCTCTAACACGTGACTTCTTCACTTCCTTCCTATTGTATGACCACCACAGTGATATTTATAATATTTACAGAACAAGTGGTCAACCACTAGAGGGTCGAACCACTTCTAAAAACAGCAAATTACATTAATGGTGCCCTAACTGTCGAAATGGAGTGAGCCAATAATCGCCCTACTCAACAACCCAAACCTAGTTGTCAAGAGTTCAGTAGTTGGAGGGGGAAAGCATGAGAAAAACCCATGCTCCTGATTTTCCCATCACTGGCCGCCAATACCATAACCACCAAATTGCCCATCATTTTTGTGCAGGACAAAGTGTTGAACGGAGTGTCGGACTGGGTACCGGATTGAGTACCAGATGGAGTGTCGGACTGAGTGCCGGAAGTAGAAACATGATGTGATTTTTCCCTGGTGTAGATCATAGCGTTTTGGCACAAAATTCTTCAAAAATCTTCTCCAAACCATGAAAAACATATATATACATTCGGCAAAAGTATCTAATTACTATCATTAAACTTATCATATCTCGGGCCCAACATTACCCCCACACCTAAGATTTTGCAGGTCCTACTGCAAACAAAAAGAAATTACCCTTCATGACTAAACTTGCGAAGGAGGGGGTGGATTAGATTTAGAATCTTCTCCCTCTTTCCCAGGGGATTTTGAATTAGGATTTTTGTGGTGTTTCAATTGCATCCAAAGGCTATTATTGGTGGCAATAATATCATCAACCTAACGCTGTAGAGAATTCATCTTGGCTTGTAGGACAACGTTATGATGGCGTAAATGAAAACTCAGTGTTTCATTCTCTCTAAGTTTGAACTGGAGGGTTTGGAGTTTTTTGTAGGTTATTGATGACATGTAAGGAAGCCTTGAGATGTATATTATACCCTTGATCCTCAAAAAAACAATTTTACCTCTGCAAAATTGGTTTCAAAAGTGACTTCCTAGAAGCGCAACAATTTTGGCCTGGCGAACTTGTGAAAAATAGGTATCAGTTGACACTTGTAACTACAAGAAAGTAACTCATGTGTAAAAAATGAGAGAGGTTTTTGTTTTATAATATGTCCTGGATAAAAACCTCTCTTGGTTTTCAAAACATCACTTCCAGTTGTTAGGAAAACATGAAAAGAAAACATGACTAAAACAGGAAAAACAGAGTTTTTTATTTTCTGAACAACTAGGCCTCTAAGAGAATTGAATATATCCCAAACCATAACGTATATTCAAAAACTAAGAGAGGTTATTGTGTTTTGGTATGTTCTGAACAAACACCTCCTCCAAGTTTCAAAATTACTTTCCCATTTGTTCATAATCCCAGATTGAAGTTGGTTACTCAAAACTTGCAGAAGTGCAACGTGCTCTTAGCAGAAGTGCAACGTGCTCTTAGCAGAAGTGCAGCGTGATCTTTGAGAGGGATTTTGAAGGCCTTACCGGAGGATTTTTGGGCTGAAATTGGTATGGTTGGAAATTTTATGATTTATTCTACGCAATGGAACCATCAATCACTACAAATGCCTTCTCCAAACCTATTAAAAACTGACTTGAAGTCAAGTTGTCCAAATGTGCAGAAACCCTCCTATAGCAACTGTATTTGGGGAATTTCTCTCAAATAATAACACCTGTGCATAAAATGAAGGAGGTTTTTGTTTCTTGGTCTATGATTAAGAAAAATTTCTTTCACTTTTGTCAAATTCATTGTCCTTAATTCAGAAACCAATTTTTAAGTAGAACTTTGACCAAGACAATCATTTGAAAATCTGTGACAAGGAATGATGACATGACCATGATGAAAATGTATGACCTTGGATGAGTGGATGGAGTAGTAAGGACACCTAGACCCACCAATGACCATTTTACAACAAAGAGATGTCAAATTTTATTTGAGAATTTTATTTTGAAAATATAACAATTTAACCTAATAACCGTATCAATCACATGAAAGAGTAAATTTGATCACTGGTGACTGACAAAACTGAAAAATACTAACAAAAGGCTTGGTTTGTATTGGTAGGAATGGTGAACATGAGAATTTTTATTTCCTTTCATCAATCTGTAACAATTCAAACAATTGTTCCTCTTTTCATAAGCTTGTAATACAGATCGCAATAAGTATTTAGCAGTTGTTATCGCTTTGTATTTGTCACAAAGAGTTGTTAAGTATATGATGTCTTCTATAGCATAAACATAAAAATGTACAGAAATCCTATAACACACACAATGATGTCAGCAGTATATAATTTAGCATACTGATACAAACAACTGCTGATATAATATCCCAAGACTTTGTAAAAAGACAGTATGACAGAATTTTGACAGAAATCCTACTTCCTCTTCTCATGGGTTTGCTATACAAATGGGCAGTGCTTAGCATTTTTTAGCTCAGGAAACTCCCCCCAGATCGAAGATATGGCATGTCCCCATGCCTTGAATTAGCAATAGGCTTCTTGGTCTTTACTGTTTTTAGAGGGGGGTTAGCAATAGGCTTCTTGGTCTTCTTTCCCGATGAGGCTGCAGAGGTATCTACAGGTTTCTTGGACTTTTGGTCTGGTAAAGGAATAGCTTGAGCATGAGGGTTTGGGTGGAGTAACAGTCCCTAGATTAAGAGTCTTCTTGCTAGTCTTGATTGTAATATGAGGGTTTACAAATTGGTAAATGAACTCATCCCACATTTTCCCTTGTTTTCCCAACTTGTCTAAGACAAGTAGTTTGATAAGGTCATGGTGAAATAGGTTGTTATGGGGATTGGTTACATTCTTCCTCACTTGGAAAGACATCCTTTCAAGACTCTTTAAGAAGTAAAAGGGAAAATTCAATGGCTTATTGAATTGAAAGTGAGCTAATAATCGAAAGTGACAGGTTTTAAAGACAAAATATCTACCTTCACATGTGATCAATCTGGTGATGACTATGAGAGGGTTGATTAGCTCCTCTTTTATCCACTCTTTGGAGTATCCCTTAGCTCCAGAAATGTTCTGAAATTCAGGCTTGAAAACCCTGTTATAGCTTGCTCTTGGAACTAGTGGTGTTTAAACCAGCGGTCTCCAACTCTTGGGAGCTTTGTGGCTGAGGCAATTGATTCCTCAGAGACCACGAACACAGTGAATAGGAGTAGAGGCAGGCTAAAAGTGTTCCATTATTATTTGTTTTTCCATCATGCTCACACAATCCATTCCTCTATCTCGCATTCTATAAGGCATCTAATCATAACTCTGTAATGAACAGTTTGTAATGAAAATAAACTAGTTAATTGGTCTGTTAAGGAAATGTATAGCAGTTTATAGCACACCCGAGATTAGCATTTCAAAAATAAAATGATTGTTGATGTAATAAACTGTATCATGAAAACAATACATGAATTTTTACAAATATTTACTTCTTCTAGGAAATGTTATCATTGTTAACTCATGAACCCCTCCCCCACACCTAAGTATTATGACACCTCACAATCAAGAATATAGGAAACCAGTTAGTTCTCCCAATAGACAAAGATTTACATCTTGTTAAGTGTATATATAAATTTCACAGATTGGTCTGACGAGTCTATTAAAATATGGCCCCACCTATAGGATAAAAGATCATATATATAGATAATAAGAGGTAGGCAACATAGTTTCAAGATAGTCTCAAAGTTAGTTCCCAATGGAAAATTTATGGATTTCATTAACCTTAGCTTAACCATACATACTTCATGTCGGCTTTGTCTACAAGTAATGGCATACATCAGGACAAGTTTAAATTTCTTATTTATTTTTTGTCAAATTATCATCCTCGCTAGGTAGAATGCCCCGCTGCCAGCAAGCCTGTTCAGTACTCCGACGGGTTTACCTAGTCATACCACAGGTCGGTACCCACTGCCAGCAAACCTGTTGAGTATCCAAGTGGGTTAGCTTCTTACACCCTTAGAGATTGTCCCTCCATCTTTTAAGATTTTAGTATAAGGTTGCTTTATGAAAGAAGATGGGGGGACAACTCTGAAAACAACTTTTTCTTCTTTTATGTTTTTCAATTGGGATGGTATTTATGTTAGAGGATGACTTTCTGTTATATTCCTTAGTGATTTTCCTGATGTAAGGGGTACTTAAGTAGGTGTGGCCTATCTAAAGATATGATATAATCAAGCTATTTAGTGTTTAGTGGATGGTACCATTGAGAAAGAACAGAAAGGTATCTCTAGGCTCAACTCACTTTCTTCTTTTGCAATTTATTGTGATGTTTCCATGACTAACCGCTAATCATACCTCCTTGTTACTCTCTAATAAAGATACTTTACTTACTTTCTCAGGTTTCTTGGGGAAACTATACGAGAGACCTCTAAGCTTGATGGTTATGGTATCACTTCCTTATACAGTGGTGAAGGTTTTCAAGAGCAATTTCTTCTTAAGATTCCTTGAGAAAAAAGATGAAAATATTTTGCAAAAACATGGCTAACTATAGCAAGTCATTATTCATTTGATGCTTAGTAGACAACAAGGTTCAAGTATAGCAATGTTTTGAAGAAAAATTCTTCTTATATATCTCCTTGAAATTGTCTACTCCTGGTAAAATAAATACCTGCAGAAATCTCTAGGACTATTTGTCAAAAACCACACTCTAAAAAAACTAACAAGATCAATGAAATCAAGTCATTGGAACATGTATCTCAGTTTTTTTATTAAAAAGAAAACATAAAATGAGGTTGCATTAGACTTTAAGCTAAACTAACAATGTGCAGCTTTTATTTATTATCCTACCCTACCTAAAAAGAAAGTAAAATCTTGGAAACTTAGCTTTTATTTATTATCCTACCCTACCCGAGTGTAATATCATCAACCTAACACTGTAGAGAATTCATCTTGGCTTGTAGGACAACGTTATTATGGCGTAAATGACAACTCAGTGTTTCATGCTCTCTAAGTTTGAACTGGAGGGTTTGGAGTTTTGGGAGGTTGTTGATGACATGTAAGGAAGCCTTGGGATGTATATTATACCCTTGATCCTCAAAACAACAATTTTACCTCTGCAAAATTGGTTTCAAAAGTGTCTTCCTAGAAGTGCAACAATTATGGCCTGGGGAACTTGTGAAAAATAGGTATCAAAGTGACACCTATAACTACAAGACAATAACTCTTGTGTAAAAACTGAGAGAGGTTTTTGTTTTTGAATATGTCCTTGATAAAAACCTCTCTTGGTTTTCAAAAATTCACTTCCAATTGTTAGGAAAAATGAGTCTAATCCCTTTTTTCATCAAATTTCAAGAGGAGTCTAATTTGCAAAATCAGATTCACCATGAGGAGGATTGGACTATAATTCATTCTCATTCATTTTCTTCTCAATCTAGACGTGTTTCGTTAAACAAAACACACCAACTAATTTTGTATCTAATAATAGTCTTGATGAGGTATCTTCTCTCCCTATTATTCTTTATCAAATATTTGCTTATGTTCATAATGATTTAGACTTTTCAGTTGATTTTTGTTCAAAAGATTCTCACATGAATGAGGTTTCACTTTTTTGTCTATCCCTTTTTTCATCAAATTTCAAGAGGAGTCTAATTTGCAAAATTGGATTCACCATGAGGAGGATTGGACTATGATTCATTCTAATTCATTTTCTTCTCATTCTAGACATGTTTTGTTAAAGAAAACACACCAATTTCAACCTAATTTTGTCCCTGATAATAGTCTTGATGAGGTATCTTCTCTCCCTATTATTCTTTATCAAATATTTGCTTATGTTCATAATGGTTTAGACCTTTCAGTTGATTTTTGTTCAAAATAATCTCACATGAATGAGGTTTCACTTTTTTTTAATTGTAATGTATCTTTTGTAAATATTTGGAATTTATCATGTACATTGTTAACCTCTCTCTCTTACAATGAACTGTTATGTTTGTTGTTACATACATAAAAATGGTTTTTCAACTTTTTGAACAATTTTTTTTCTTTTTTTATCATTTTATAATTGTAGATATTATTGTTCTTAACATAAATAACCTTTCTTTGCTCCACATGAAGGTTCCATACAGTACCTCAATCCCCACCCCTTTCCCAGTGACTTCCTTTGGCCTCGTCCCACAGTCACCTCCATGTCAGCACTAAGTTTTTCTTTGTTGTGTGGCTCTCCCTTTCCAACATGGTTTGTTCTTGGGCACTCACACGTGGGCGTTCTTCCAGGTTCTTCTTCCCTCCCTCGTCCTAGCTTAATTTTTTTGTATCCCTCCCTTAGTCATGTGTGTGCTCTTTCACTTCCTCTCGGGCCCTATCATATCCCTCGGGTTGGTTTTCTCCTTGCCACATGGATCTTGTACTACACTTCACTCTCTTTGCATCACTCCATCTCCTAGCAACATCAGCCATGCATTGCAGTCATGGTACTTACACCTCGATTCAGCAGATTACTATGTGCAAGAGGATCGATTGTTTAATGAATTTGAAGTTTGAATTGCTTCATCTTTCATGGTGGTTATCATTTACACTAAGGTATGAAAAAATTAAAGAAGCCCATAGGAAAATTGAGTAGAACGTGATGGTTTTAGAGATGCAAGCAGCATTACACCAGCATTGGAAGGTGGGATTAGTAGAAAACCCAACATTGTTTCATATTGAGATTGTGGTTACAGTTGCAGTCATGGGTATCATTGAAGTTATAGGAATTAGTGTCATGGCCAATAAAAGCACTGGTAACACACACTAGATATAAGAAATACAAGAAGAGGAGCATGTAGAATTGGTGAATTCGGTCCAATCCCTCCACATCCTAATGAACAATCTAACTACTCAGATGCTTACAAAAATGGAATTGTTGGTGGCAGCGGCAAGGACAACAGTAGCTCTAGGATGAGGTAGCGGATATCCGGTCCAAGGTTGAAGAGAGGTGTTTTCGACCATCTTTCCCATTGCCAAAAAGCACCACCACGGTTGTTTTATATGTAGCCTCCTCTCCAGGCCCTCAACTAATGGTTCCTGACCTGAATTCGCCTCCAGGGCCTGCTGAACTCAAACTTGATAGGAAAGACCCTCCAAATTGTAATTTTCTTATGTTAAGTTTTTGTATTTTGATCTTAGGAGTATTCTATAGGTTGTATAGAAGGAGTTATCTTGGAAATTTGTATGATCTAAAGACAACAGTTGGTTTTCATGTCAGTTTAGCTAGTTTACAGCATGTTTCTTCCACTCTAGAAAAGGTTGGTTTTTGCCTCTATAAATTCTTCCTCTATGAGATTTATCGCGGAATTTTTGAATAAATATATTTCATAGTTCTATTTAAAAAACATAAATAGCCTTTCTTGTACAAAACCTATAATTAAAAATGTAAATTATTCCTTTAATAGTTATCAATTAGGATTCTATAACATTTATAAGGAAAACAAAATATTAACCCTACAATTAGTGTACATTCTTTACATTTTGGTCTTGTATATCATAACTAATCAAGATTATAATTTTAACCTTTCTTCTCAAGGGTCTAAATTTAAAACTCAAACAACTTATATTTTAAATTGTTCTTTAAGTTTTCCAGTTCAAATAGCATTTAATATAAATAATCAATTTAAATAAGCATTATTAGAAATTCCCTCAGATCTGTCAAGAACCCTATGGATCCCATTGAGAAAAAAAGTGTATATATGATTCCTTACTCTGGTGGAAAGGAATACATAGGAGAAACAGGTCATTCCTTTAGGATTAGGATTTAGGCACATGCCACTAATATTAAGCACAATCTCACTCGTCCCTCTACTTTGGATGAACACTCGAATAATAATAAACATCATATTTGTATTAAGGAGGCAAAAATTCTTGCTAAATTAGATCACTATCACAATAGGAAATTTAGGGAAGCCGTCAAAATTGAAAAATGACCTAATAACCTGAATAGAGATGGTGATTAGAAGATCAATCAGAATTGGATCCCAACTCTATCTACTAGAGTTGACTCTAGTTATTAAAACAAGAAAGACATTTAGGTTATTATTGTAGGTGAATCCCCCTACGGACAAGTGGATTCCCTCTTGGTCTCTAGACTCCTAAGGCCAAGACAAAAAAGTGCTTAACATGGACATTGACTTCCTTTTAAACCTAATCAATCTAATGAATGAAAGAGAAGGAGAAAGATGTGTACCTTATTATCGACGTTTTTCCTTGCAAAGTCCTGGTTGAGCTTCGATCCTGAGCTCCCTAATAGATCCTATAGGACAAACAAAGATACAATGGACTTCCTACTCTACTGAGATTATCTCAATCATAGATCCATCTACTGCAGACAAACTCATATGGAACAAGCACAAGTTTGAAATAAACAGGCCAAGCATTGATTATTAATGAGAACAAGTAAAAGTACTTACAATCCTTTGAATGAAGGTGCAGCAGTCTCTTCCAATTCTCCTTTTCCAACCCCTTTGCTCAAATGATCTCCACTGATTTCTTTGATGGCATCTCCCTCATGAGATCATAAGTTTGATGTAATTCCCAATCTCCATTGTACCTTTCACCATGAGAAGGCCTTCTTATATAAATTTGGAGAGGTCCAACCACTTGAGAGATCTTTGGCATAAGTTGAGGATTCCTCTCCTTTAGTTGAGGATATCCCCTAAGATCATGCCTTGACCATCTATTTGAATCCAACTACCTTCGGGAATTGAGGGATTCTTCCCTTATTTGCCTCAACAAACCCAGAATTTGCTAAAAAAAGGGTAGTGCTTCCCCGAAAGGGTGCACAGGGCACTCAAGCACTCCCCCAAAGAGGCTCAGGGAGCACCATCACTCCTTGACAGTGGATAGGGGAGAACTCCTCTCCAAAATTCATTTTTTAAGTGTTTTTCCAATGGAAAAAAGCTTGTGCTTCATGTCAAGTGGTTTCTCTTCTTCCAAACTAACCTATGAGGTGTCTTAAGTGTCTTTGTGATGTCATTAGAGGCACGACATGGGAAAGATGGCAGTATATGTTAGAAAAACAGGACCGCGGAGCAATAAAATAAAACAAATGCAGAAACAAAACATAGAAGACACACAATACAAGAGAGACACAGATTTATGTGGTTCACCCAGTGTGGGCTA
>JZKD02S1672683.1:2534902-2553427 GCA_000966675.3 Picea glauca | reverse complement strand
GAGGGCCTTGATGTATCCCCCATCAACGACACAAAACAGACACAGAGATGTAATTGGTACATCAAATGAACATGGACTGACATGGGTATTGAAACAAGATATTTGTGATGACTGACTCTCGAGGCAGATACTTCCCTTGAATACTGAGGCACAACAGCAGAAATGTGACATGGACCAAAACTCGATGATGCAATGGATGTTGTGACTTTTGTTAGGTGACCCAAAGGAATAAAAGAAACTCAAAGGATTGGCTCAGTGCAGAGGTTCAGCAGATTAAAATGCGTGCAAAGACAAAATGTCATGTTCAAGGGTGACTGTAAGAGCTACTAGTAGTGTTCTCAAAAAACTGCTTGGATTGCTTATTTCAATTTTTCCCCCATCTAGATAGACAAGTACCTCTTTTTAATTTAACAAGCTCGAGGAGGGTAACACATGCTCGATATGACTCACATTCAGTAAATCCCTCTTCCTTTGTTTAAAGAACTGGAAGAAGTAAGGGTTCGGTCTCATATGATCCCTTCAATGTATGATCATTTAACGAGTCCAGAGAAGGTAAACTCGGTGGTTTTTCATATTTAGAGAGTCTGAAAACAACTTAAAGATGACTCCAATGTTGTCATTTTTCATAATGTTAGTCTCACGAGGCTGAAAAAGAGATAAATTATCACTCGAAAGATGCCCTTTCAAACCTTTTAACGAGTGGGAAAGGAAGCAAGATCACTCGACAATATTTTCACGTTTAGAGAGTCTGAAAAGAGTTTAAAGAAGACTTCAGGGGGTTCCTTTTTCGTGTATCCATGCGGGTCCAAAAAAAAGATAAAAGTTTACCCAGCGTATTCTCATGTGTTTGAGCTTGAGAATGAACGAAGACTATGCTCATGAAGGTGACAAGATAAAATGAACAAACCTACTTCAAAAACTGCCAATAATGTCAAAACTGCATTCCAGGGGATCAATAAGCCTCCAAACATTTTCCAAAAACCCAAAAATAACTATATCATATGAGAAAAATGAAATGTATAATAGTAAAAAGGGGTAAAAATGGTCATTTACCATTTTATTTATGTGGATATTTGTAGCAGTGGAGAATTTGTGTTTTGGAGTTGAATCTTGAATTGTTCGGTGTCGGAGCTACAGTTGATCATTTTCCTCATCGTTTGGAAAAGGTTGGTGTTCTTCTCCTTCTCTTTCATTTGCATGATTTAAATTTTTTTTTAAGGCGCTAAAAAGTTATGAAAAATGATGCCCTGGGTCAGCCCAAGCGCCCACAAATCTCAGTGCTCCCCAGAAATCATGGGTATGCGCTCCCTAGAGACTTCCATCACTTTACTTTACAGCATGTGTACTTGTTGTTGGGATGTGCGTTGTTCTGAAAACCTCTTCATTCTTTTGACTGGGGTCACAGACTTCAGCTGCACTTGTAGTGCATTTGTATGTTGGTTTGCTTCCTGGAGTTGTGCCTCCAATGTCTGCAATTCTGGATTCTTTGTTAGGGTTTCATAATTTTTTGCACTTCTAATGCTTAGTTTCCTACATTCCAAAGACAAGGTTTTTAACCAGTCAACTGCGCTTCGAGCAATGGCCTATCTTAGATCTTGTATCTCTTGGGGTGTCTCGGGTACGATGTGGAGCTCCAGATCCATGATGCATTGTTGGAATTGTTGAATTACTTCTTCCAATTGGGTCACCTGTTGTGGAAGACGATCTTCTATCTTCACTTCTATAATCATCACAAAGTGAAGTGCTTTGTGAATCATTTCATGTACTTCAAGTTGCTCTACTAGCAACTGGTCCTTGCTCTGTTGTAACTGTGTTTTTTCCTCCTCCCACTTCACTTGTAAGGCAAGTTGCTCTTGTTCTTCCTTCCTCTGTTGTTCTCTGTGTGTGCTATGTTCTTGTGCCAAAGCATGGGTGGCTTGCGCTATGTCTTCTTGAGCTCATCAAAGGCGAGCTTCGACTTTCTCAGTGATCTGGTGTAACTGTTTGGGCTCATCACCTGTTCCTAATGTTTCTCTTATCAAGGGTGTTGTAGACACTGCTTGGTTGGGCTGGGGTGCCTGCTGCACTTATTTGAGTTCGCCTTTGATCCAGCTGAATAGCTCCTCTTGCTTTTCTTCTTGCTTTTCTGCGAGCTCTAGTGAAACATCATTCAACGTGGCAATTAAGAAGTCAAAATCATCTAGGGTAAGGGTAGTTTTAAGCGTGGTCTGGGTGGCCTTAGCTTTCTTTCGTGATGAGGGATTTGGTGGGGTAATCTTCCTTTTCTTGGAGGGATCTTCCTCATCTCTAGGCGGAGTAACCTCACCTTTGTTTTGCTCAACTTCTGTGCCCCCTAGTTCTTCATCATCACCTCCCTTCACGGGTGAGATTGAAGTAGTCTTCATGGATGTGTTGTGGATATATTGAACTTCCACATCCTTCTTAGTCTTACGCAGTCTAGGTGTATCCGGCATAGCTTCAGATATATCCACATCGGACATCTCTACGAGGTCTGATGCAATGAGGAGGTCTGTCGACCATTCCTTGGTAATCTCCTCCAAGTCATCTTCTGTCAGTTTGTAATATGAGTGGAGTTGTAGTTTGTGCTCATCCGCGCACGCTGTGATATAGGTGAAGTGATGATCTACGTTGAATTTCATCAAAGGTCTAAACCTATGAAGTGTGTTGGGTGTGATGCACGGTGTAGACTGGATGGCATTCTTCAATTGAGTGTAGTAAGCATGGAAGATGGCATTGCACTACCACTGCTTGTTCATGTCATTGGAGTACCACATCGTACATAACTTTGCGGCCAGTGGTTCGAAGGGTTTGATCTCTAGAAAAGAGACTCCCTAAAGAAGTTCCTAAGCGATGAAAGTGATGAGTATGAGCAACCAGCTAAAGTCGAATTCATACCCTTGGTCCTGTGCTTGTCTACAGTCAAGATCTAGCTGGTTTATAAGGTACTTTCCCCAGTTCATTTGTAGTCCCTAGGTGCACTTCCCTGCGAGGTCAACTACAAATCCGGTCACCTGTGTGGGTTTGTTCTTGCGGACTAACTACCCTACGATTAGATGGCAACCAAAGTGCATTGTTGCATTCTCAATGGAGGATACCTTGTAACCTCGCGTTCCTTTCTCTAGCTTGTCATATGTGTCTTTTATTCATTGGGAGAGAGAACGATCTGTGGTCTTTCCAGGGTAAAATGCCTGTGGGTCAGGGCCCTGCATGCTTAGCCCAGTGATCCGATTGATCATAATCGGATCCACAGTGATGCAACGGTCCAACCATAGGTATCCTCCATGGTAGTAGGACAGCAACAACCTGATGCATGCATTTACTTCTGGATGCCTCCCAAAATGTGGAATCTTCATTACGTTGAGGAGGGTTGACTACGCAAGGTTATGGGTCCATTGCTATGGGACAATCTTGGTGTTCTTTCCTTTTGTAATAGTCAAGTACTTGTGTGGGGCTAGCATACTGTAAACCTTGTGATCTCCAAGGTTAAAATCGCTAAATTTTAACATGGTGAGATTCTCTTGGTCATCATGAACTGCGTGCACCCCTTTCGAGAGGTACGCAGTGACCACAGCATAGTCGAAGTCTCTGGGTACAGTGTATCAATTCATTGTGCTACTTAGTGGTGGGATATATTTAGGCAAGATTCCTGGGATCATTTTCATAGTGGCGAAGTCGTTTCCAAGCTTAGATCATCTTTCTGAAGGCGTTCGGGAGGGTCCTGCTCGAGCAGTGGAGGGAAAAGTTGGCAGTTCTCCCAAGGAAAATGCATGTACACCTGTAGATATTTCACACTCTGAAATGACTCTCTCAGTCATTAAATCAATTATAACTTCTTCAACAATTTTCTCAGCATCCTTGAGCTCGTCCAACATACGAACTTGGGTCAGCTAGCTCGGGTGCAAAACGGAATTCAGAGACTACAGTGAATAATAAGGGAACAAGGCAATGATCTCAAGGTAATTAAATATCAACGTTCGAGCTCAAATTATCAGTTAGCAAAAATTATTCTCGGTGCATGGTGCGATGAGTTAAGTAGGCAATCTCAGCAACGGTCTTCTTGCAACGGACATGGGGCCTTCATTAACTCGGTTCTATCCGTTCTGGTGCTATCCAACAGTCTAGTGGTAACCCATAACTTCTTTTCGACCCATTTGGGTATATTGGTTCCAACGGCTATATTGCTTCGTCATGGCGAAGTATTCTATGTCGTTGTTCTTATATCTCAGGGAAGCTCCAATTCTGCAATTCTTCTTACTGTGAAGTGTCCTCTAGAACCTCTTGTAACCTTACAGTATTAGCCCTTTTATTTCTTAACTTTCTAGCCTTCTTCATAGTGAGCTTTGTCTTAGTAATGCTTTTACCATTCTGATGCTTATCTTCTATGGTCTTAGTTACTTTGCGTTGTTGAAAGTATTTCCTAGGGTTTCTTGATAATACTTCTTCTGTGTCAAAAATAGGTAACTCAATCTTCTCTGGAACCTCAATTGTTCTCTTAGCTTCGACATCAGAGTTGCTAATATTAAATATCTATGATCTGTTCTTTTTTTCCTCAATCAAGTGCATGATCCTTCTGGTCATAAAGTCTTTTAACTCTTGCTTCTTATGTTCCAAAAAATTTTCTTCCTCTTTTTGTCTGGCTTGTTCTCTATCAATCCAAGGTTTTCCTATGAGCATCGTAAATAGGGAGTTGTCTTAAACAAATTTAATAATCTCAAAGTCTTCCTCTGTCAAAGTTCCATTGACAGTCATAGGCATCCGGGTGAGCCTTCCATAGAGGTTTAATAGCTTTCCTCTGAATAAACTTGTTCCTCCTAGGGAAGGGATCATGGCAGGATTTCCTATAGCTTCGAAAGTTCTTTATGGCATAATGTTCACTTGTATATATTCGTCAAGAATACATTCAATGTCGAAGTCCCCTATTCTTGCTTCGATTTGCTCCTTTTCTTTGAAGATCTCTGATAAACTAACATGTTGGTGATCATTCAAGGTGTCTTTCATCTGTAGAAATAACTTTTCTGATTCTTTCTGGGTTTCTGCTATGATCTTGGTCTCTTGATCTCCTTCAAGGTTTGCTTGCTCCATATTCAACTTCCCAAGTCTAGCAATGATTCTATGGCAATCCAACACTTCATGGTCCATATCCTTACAATAGAGGCAACTAGGTTTTCTCCCAGGGCATTCCTTAGCGAGATTTCCTAGTCTTCTGCAGCTATAATAGAGGGTTAATCCTCTCTTTCATTTAAATGTTCTCCAAATTATTTTGTACTGCACACCAGGTTCATGGTAGCTAGCCTGCAAAAAACGCTTTCTAGGATCCTGCATCCACTTGTTAGTCCAGACATTCTTTCGATGCATAGGTATAACATATCTATCATTACACTTATCAGATCTATTTATATCAAACTTTCTTTCGTCTATTAATGCCCTACTTTTGAAGCTAGGACAAAATCTATCAAACATACCTAGATCCATGCTTTAGAACAAAAAATTTCACTTATCTACAGAGCACAAAGCTTCTAGATCTAAAAAAACTTAACTATTCTTACCTTTATTAGAGCACAAAGCTTACAGATCTTACCTCTTTTCTATAGATCTAACTTCTTTCTTTCATAAATTTCCACTTTTACTTTTCTTAGAGCACAGAACATTCAGATCTTGCTTCTCTTCTTCAGATCTGATCTTCCTTTCATCATATCTGACCTTATTCCTGGTACAAAGCTGCACAAGTCGAGTAAAAAGATGCGCACTAGGGCAACATATCTACGCACAGAGCTTTATTTTGCACAACGTTTCTTTTTCCTCAGTTCCTAGCAATCACAATTTTAGGTCCCAGCAATGGAACCATTTGTTGGCACAAGGGAAAACTCGGGGTTCAAATCTCAAGAGCGCACCAACAAAACCCTAACTACCAGCCCTTTCAACAACACCTACAAAAAAGATGAAGTCTCACCTAAGGTAAAGGCAGGGGTGGTTGCAGGACTCAGATGTCTGCAACCGTAGCTGGGACACTAATTTGTGATTATATATTTTATAGGGCACTTAGCATAGATCATTCGTCAATATTTAACCCGTATGGTACTTCGCATATAACACAGAGCATTGCAGTGAATACTTATACTAAACATGGTTCAGTACTTAGTCACATAAATATAGGTTAGGTTCAATAGATCAAGCACTAAGCATATTTTATATCAAATCTAACATTCATTCATATATCATCAACACAAAGCATAACTAGATCTACTAATCATAGCAAACACTTAGCCAAAAGGAAACAACACATTAGATCGAAGCACAAAGCACAATACACACAGTTACCATGGTTCACCCCCACCCTAGGGCTACGTCCACAAAGTCTTCTTTATATTATCTCAGTCAAGCAATTACAACACAGAGCTTTAATGATCCTTACTTCGCACAAGACAGAAGATTTGCGTAGCTCGCTAGATCCTTCTTCCTTGCACTTCAACACAAAGCTACAACAACTTGCACTTAGCTTCTCAATCTCATGCATAGAGCACTTCAAGATACATCCGATCATATAGATCTAGTACTAGCACTAAGCTTTTAGCTATACATCACATAGATGTACTACTCTCTCTTCTTCTCTATTTACATTGCCTATTTATAGATTACAAAATGGGCCTAAGCATGGGTAAACCCACAGGCCGACATCCCTTTCCCGTTACATCAACCCAAAACCCTAAAATGGACCCAAAAATAGGTCTTTCTTCCTTAATTTTTGCTTCGCGTTGCACTCCATCCTTGTAAAGCTATCACAGTCCCAAAAACAGTCAAATATGACTAAGTATTCTTCAAAATTTGGTCAAGGGCCAACAATACGCCAGAGTGGATTTCCGTGGAAGCATGGACTTGATCCTTCCAGTAGGAGAGGATTGGGATGCATCAGGTGAGAAACCAAAAATAATCTTGACAAGTGTGGTTTTTTTTTTTTTTTGGGGGGGGGGGGGGGGGACAGGGAAGAATCTTTAACAGATGTATCATTACATCGTGCAGATAGAGGAGTAGTACATCCAGAAGATATGCCAGAATTGGGGCATCGTAGAGATGCTCGGGTTGTAGATGTTCAGGGGGTAGTAGCAGGAGAACTCCAGGAGGTCAAAACAAACCTCCAAGGCCTCATGACAGGTATCCCTCCTCTCAGGAGGCGGGAAATACCGCTACATCTACAGAGACACACTGTGGGGGTGTCTGAGAGTTTTAACTCTCTACTAAGGCGAATAGCCCGTGCAGTGATATATTACTCACAGCATAATGTGATGCATGGAGATTAGGATCTTCCTGATGATTGTATAGTATGTAGGACGATGTTTATGGGTGTGAGGACCCACATTTTGCCTATCTATGTACCATTTTTTATGTAATCAAACATTTTCAGTCATGTCGTATATATATACATTTCCGAGTTTTTACAATGCCAAAAGATTTTCAAATGATGTTTTTATGTGATGTGTTTTAATTTACATGATGATATGTGATGTGATTCATTTCCTTTATGAAAGCTTATCTATGTGAGAGATATCTATCCATAATGTAATTTGCTAGCGAATCCCAAATGGTATTAAGTTCTCCTAGTATGTGTCAATATTCGATAAAACCAAACATTCGTTCAAGACAACGAACTCGTAGATGGAGACGTAGCAGGATAGGGTTGTGAATAGCATAGATACGATTGAGTTGACATACCACGAGTTGAGAGTCCAGATTGACAACTATGTGAGAAATGCCTAGGGAGGATGCTTCAATTAAAAATCCAATGATAGCATGATATTCTGCCATTTTATTAGTTGTCGATCCTAAGCAAATACCTCCTGAACTAACCAACTCATCAGAGTGGTAAATGACCCAAGCTGCGGAGGCAACATTTTGGGTGTGTCGACTAGCACCATCTGCAAACCCGATAAAGATAGGAAAGGAAGATGTCATCTACGCATGAAAAACACAAGACATAGTATAAGTGGCCAAGGAAAAAACTCGAGCACGCAATAGTGTACAAAGCATTTATGCTAAGTGTCCTAGGCATAGTAATTCTTCAGGTAAATCCCGTTCCAGGGCTCGCCCAGGGAAACTCCATCATACTCGACTAGTTCGTAGATGCCTCTATGTAGAACATGTTTCATGATGTAGGTACCATGCCATAGAGGTTATAACTTCCATGTCCCTAACTTATCGTGAGACTAGTCATATATGAGGACTAAGTCTACTTCTGCAAAAGTGCGAGGATGGACGGATTTTTCGTATTGATGTTTGATTCGCTTTTGATATGTCTCATTAACAAGAGTAGCATCACGACGTGTTTCATCCAATCTAGTCAAGTGTAGGAAACGTTCTTTTTCAGCAGAAGTGTGGGGTAGGAGTTCTATTTTAAGTTTTAGTGAAGGAATTTTTCACTTGATTGGTAAGACAGCATCAACGCCATATACTAACTGGAAGGGAGTGAATCCAATAGCAGTTTTTACTGAGGTCCGATAAGCCCAAAGAGCGGAAAAAGGTTGTAAATGCCAAGATGTCTTGTTTACCTCTACCATCCGTTGGATCGTCATTTTGAGGACCTTGTTGATAGATTCAACTTTTCCATTAGCTTGAGGGTAGTAGGGAGATGAGTTCTCATGGCGAAAACCCGACTTGGTATGCAACTCATTCATCAACTGGTTTTGAAAATGGGAACCATGATCAGTGATAATGGCTTGTGGAACACCAAAGTGAGTGATGATGTGATTAAAAAAGAAAAGTGTTGTAGTACGGTCATCGTTTAGAAAGGTAGGAATAGCCTCAGCCCATTTTGTAAAGTAATCGATGGCGAAAATTATATAACTATTCCCCCCAGATGAGGTAGGCTTACACTGCATGAAATCAATGCCCCGTTTGGCAAAGGGGTTGATGGAAATAACGGGATGCAGTGGAGCAGGGTGGGTGCATGCCTTGTTTTGAAAAACTTGGCAGGATGGGCACTTTTTGATGGCCTCCATACAATCCTTGAAGATGGAGGGCCAAAAGTATCTGGCACGTAAAATTTTCTAGGCGGTAGCCATCCCAAAAAGGTGACTGCCACAGGCTCCAAGGTGAGATTCATTGAGGACACGTTCAGCCTCTTCATGAGTGAGACATCGTCACAAGATGGTATCAATGCCACGACGATATAAAGTGTCCTCAATAATAATATAATGACGAGAGTGGTGGCGAATATGGCGGCGTTCTTCACGAGAGATATTGGGCTGAAAACGTTGTGTCTGGAGATAGAGAATGATGTCTCCATACCAGGGATCAGAAATGCTAATGAGGAATAAAGATTCGTCAGGAAGAGAATCCCTAGGCTCAGTTTCTTAATCAGCACGGGGAAAATCACAAATGAGTTCTGTGAACACCAGGGACTTTTTAGACTTGGACTTGGGAAATTCAAGATCGAATTCTTGAAGGATTACGATCCATTTAGAGTATTTTCCCCCGAGCACCTGACGTGTCAGGATGTGATACATGGGGTTTGAATCTGCGATAACCGTGGTGGTGCATAACAAAATGTAGTGACAAAATATTTGGATGGCGATGATGGCTGCCAGAGCCAACTTCTCAACATGTGAGTAACGAAGTTCAGGCCCAGATAGACTTTTACTCATGTAATAAATCACATGTTCTTCACCGGAAGAGTCCTCTTGAACTAACACCATGGCAATAGTGGAAGTAAAGGATATAATCCTTTGTATAGTTCGGAGGATGTAGCAAAGGAGTGTTAGTCAGTGTGTGCTTGAGAGCAACGAACGATCATTGAGCAGTGTCATCCCAGATGAAAGGGGCGTCTTTCCGTAACAATTGCATGAAGCCTTTAGTGATCTCAACATAGTTACGAATAAATCGGCAAAGAAATTTTGCTTTCCCCTGTAAACTTTAGAGTTGTCGTAGGTTGGTAGGTGGGGGTAAAGCTATAATAGCTCGAATTTTTAAGGTATCCACCCGAATCCCATCCTTAGAGATAACAAAGCCGAGAGTTCGATAGTGAAAATACACTTGTGTGGGTTCAGACAAATGTGGTAGAACCGACATCGAAGAAATATAGCCCGTAGATGACTGAGATGGTCGGATCGACTGGATGAGTGGGTGGGTAAGTCATTGAGGTAAGGTTCTGCAATATGTTTGATATCGTGGAAAGTGTAGGACTTGGCTCATTGGAACGTAGCCCCAGCATTTTTAAGGCCAAATGGTAGCTTTCGATACGCAAAATTTCCCCACGGGCAGATGAAGGTTATCTTATGTTGATCAGTCGGTAAGATGTCAATATGGTTATACCCTGAGAAACCATCCATAAAAGAGAAAATTGTGCTACCAGTGAAATTATCAATAATATGGTCGATAAAGGGTGTTGGGTAGTTGTCTTTTGGACAAGCCTTGTTAAGATCCCTATAATCAACACAGACGTGAATGGTCCCTTGTTTCTTAGTAACCGGAATGATATTGGAAACCCATTCTGTCAAGGGGACGGAATAAATGAAGCTAGATTTCAATAACTTTTCAACCTCTTCCTTAATAGTCGTGGTCTTTTTAGGGTGGACTCGGTGGAGTTTCTGTCGAACAAGTTTGACACTGGGGTAGGTTTTAATATTGTGTACAATGATCGACGAGTCGATCCCAGGCATCTCTTCATAGCTCTAGGTGAAGACATCGCAAAATTCTTTAAATAAAGCAGTATAAGAGACCACTTCCTCGGGTGATAAATTATCTCTGAGGTTAATGTTTTCCACGACACCTTCCTTAATCGAAATATCAATAACGAAAGAGTATCTTGTGTGAGGATGGGAGATTGTAGAAAATCGACAACATCAAGAGGGAAGATAGAGTGTATGTCTTCTTGAATTTCTTTGAGAGGTGGAAGAAAAGAGGATCGATGATGGCTATCATCCCAAGGTACATCGTCGAGGCTAAGCATTTCCATTATGGATTCATCGGAAGGAAACATTTGAGAAATGTAGTCGATTGCAGACGATAAGGAATTTAACCATGATGGTATCGAATAAGTGTCGGGTGCCAAGAGATGTTGGTCATCTGAAGAGGGAGAGGTAGATTGGATGGCAACGTATGAGGTTTCAACTGGATTAAGTGGCATGGTGTCACCTAGTGCATCGAATTCCAACGGACTGGGTACAATCTAGGGGTCAGATGATTCCAAGGATTGATAAATCATAGTTGAAATCATATTGATCGTGGCAATATGATGTGCAGTGGGTGGAAGTGGTGTAGGGAAGGTACCCGGTGAGGCTAGAATCTTTCAACAAGCCAACACCAACGCTTTCATATGTGATTTTTTTATCTCCCAAGAATGGAATATTGTTGGTAGCAGGAGCGTGAGCGTCAAGTGTGCAGAATTCCAACTAATCGATGGTCACAATTTTTCCTTGATGAGGAAATTGTACACATCTAAAAGCTGACGAAGCGACAATGGTCATAGCATAGAACCAACTTCTTCTGAGCAACAAATTGTAATCGAGGGGAGAATCGACCACCTCAACGTCAACAGAGACAGTTTTTCCGCCTAATTGGACGAACAGGGACTGCAAAAGCCCATGGGGATGGAAACCTCACCCATTTAAGGCGCATAACATTGTTGGGGATTTGTTAAGTGCAGGTGATTTTAAACCTTTCCAACATGCTAAAGACATGACACAAGTTGAGGCTCCCTCATCCATAATAGTTCGATGGATTTGTTGATTGTGAACAACAACATCAACTTGGAAAGCAAGTTGGTGGGAGAGTCCAGATGCATAATTGTCCAGGTTAAACATGATATGGTTGGACGACTCAGGATCAAAAGTGCTAATAGCAGCCAAGAGTGTTTTACATTGACTTGGGCAGTGTTGTAGAACTTCTAACGCAGACATAGCACATGGTGCTTGAGCCAAATCTTCAACAATGTTGTAGTTTTGGGCGGCACGTGAACTAGGATTAAAGGTAGCTTTGTATATAGTGCTCTTAGGAGGGTGTAAGATAGATTCAAACATACGTTTCTCAATTTGAAGTGGTCCATACGGAGGATTAACTGATGGAGGACTAACGAAGGATGGTGATGGATTCGGTAAAGTACCAGTATTGTTAGTGTATTTTCCTTTGTCAGGGTTACCTAGTGTGTCATATGTCTTAGAGAGAGTTGTCAAATTAATCCCATTAAACATATAATATGTGCACTCATCAAGGCCTCATCATGAGGATGGCTAGAACTACCCCTGGGAGAGGGGGTTTGAGCAACCATGGATTGTTGCTGAGGAAAAGGCTGAGTAAGCACAGCGGGTTGGGAATTTCCTTTAAAGAGTTTGGCCACTTCATCCCGATGTGGACAATCTCAAGTGTATTGATCATCACCATAGATAAGACATGGGAACTTTGGTTTTTGTTGTGGTTGCTTTTCATTAGCAGGTGGTGGGTTTTGAGCTTTAGGTTGTTCATTATTATTAGTCTTTTTGTTTTTATTCTTTGTCTTTTTCTTACCTCCAATCTACTGCGAGGATGTAGACTGAACTACATTTACCTCGGAGACTTGGGTATGAGAAGAGGTAGAGGTTGTGGTTCAACTAGGATTAGATGTGTAAGTATATCGAGGTGCAGCTCCAGTCGACTGGGATGTAGATTGAGCTTTGACAGAACCAATAACGCCATCCGCATGAGATGAGGATGACAACTTAGATGGATTGGTATTATCTTGAGTAGCAATTGGAAGCAAATCATACAAAGTACCAGATTATGAATAAACCAAATCTAAGTACTAAGCCCGAGCAATGGTTTCTTCCTCAGTGATTGCACCACCCATAGCGACATCAGGAGAGATCGGGGATAAAAGTGATTTAGTAAACCATTCTGCCAATAATATGTCAGGAATGATTACCTTGATCATCCTTCATCATCATCTCCACTCATGAATATGGTCAGAGATATGCACAGAGTCAGTTTGACGAAGGGAGGTCAAGAGTTCAGTACCTGTCTCGTAGCGAATAGGTAGTTGAAAGTGTGTGAGGAAAGACATAGCAAGGGAATTGAAATCATGAAAAGAAGCACGTGGTAGTTCAATATACCACTTTGTTGTTGAGCCCGTAAGTGTTCACTGAAAAAGACACAAACGTATAGAATCATCCATGAGGGAGTTTGATGAACACCACAAATGGAAAGTCATCACATGGTTATTTGGATCTTCTCTAGATTTTTCGTCAAATTTCGGAATATCAGAAGGAAATTTAGCCAGAATAATTGGCCAACCTAGTGAATGAAAAATAGGATCATTAGTTAACTGAGACAAATTTGGGAGATCCATAGTTGCAAGGAAAGGTAACTGTCGGTTAATTTGCGGATGATACTAGTGTGGCATAGGAACACTAGTAGGACTATAAACTGGGTTAGATGGATAATTGTAACTAGTAGGTCCTCCTACATACGGTTGTTGCTGGCCAGGATAAGCAGGATTCGATGATGGTTGAGAAACATTTGCATAACCCAGTGGGTTCTGAGCATTATAAGCTGGGTGATTTGCTTGTCCATAAGGAGGAGAAACATTTTTCCCTTGATGAGGATAAGAAGTAGATCCTGGAGGCAGATACACATTAGACCCAAAGGGAGGATAAGGTTGTTATCCCTGAGGACTCTAGGTGGTGTTTGGGATGTCGCCTGGATAAGGTTGTCCATAAGATGTTCCGAAAGGAATAGGATTTGATACTCCTCCTTGTGGGTTATGATACAAGTGCCCCCCAATGTGGGGTTAGGTAAAAGTGCCTCTCGAAGATACTCCCCAAGATTGTGAAGGGTTTCCAGCAAACGAAGGTTGCCCCCCTTCCAGAGGTGGATTAATGACTGGGGTATGATTGGAAAAGGGAGGTTTCCCTCCAAAAGGAACATGAAAAGGGGGTTGTCCCCTGGGATGGGTAGGGTCGCCATAGAATGGTGGTCCTCCAGAAAGGACAGGTCTGCTAGATGGTGGTTGCGCTCCAGTCAGTTGTATTTGGCTGGCAAGGGTCTGCATTCTCTGGTGCAAAGATGTCCCAGCAAGATCGTGCGGAACATGTGGAGTTGTAGAGTGAAAGTTTGTAAAAGAGGGGGTAGGGATCGAAGTGCCTTGGGAATGAGTAGAGGCGATGAGTCTAGCATTAAGATAGACTTGTGCTGATGCAACATTAGGGTTAATGACCTAATCAATGGGGTGATTGATAGTTTGACCGGATGATCCTGTTTCACCGGGAGGCTCATGAGGATGAAAGGGTTGTCGAATAGATTCAAAATGCTCATAAAGATCACGTCCTGATGAAGTCCTCCATACAGAATGAGCAGGTGTGGGATTTGTATCTATTGCAGTGGTAGGACGAACAGGAGTCCTATACTCATCACCAAAGGTTGGTTCTGTGGATCCCATATATGTTTCGGTAAAATCTCTCTTTGGTAATTGTGGGACCTCTTACCCAAGGGAGTCTAAACGAAGTAAAAGTGGTTCGAAAGGGATTACTGACATAGATGTAGTGCGAGGAGTGGGATTCTCAACCGTAACCAAAGCACCTTCTTGATTGTCTAAGTAAGGAGTAACAACACTCCCAGCGTCAGATTGTTTTTCTACCTCTGCATGGTAGTTTTCTTCTAGAGGGTTAGGAAGTAAGGGTTGGTATCCTTCTGGAGGTAGCCCTTGCATCCTACGTGATCGACAAAGACCTTTATCATCTAAAAGCTCAATTTTGGAGGATAACAGTACACGCTAAAAATCCAAGGCCAACTAATAAAAAGAAATAGCATATGCTAATAAAATCTAGGAATAAAAACCAAGAAAACAAGACTTCTCTCAATGATCGTACTAGTTGGTTATGAAATCCAACGTCGTGTGACCAAGTTAAGAAGGGGCTAAGATATGGTGGAATAGTTACAATGGCGACCTTCTTAATAGACTTTCACCTTGGTACAAGCTTCCACGCAGTAATTGTGGATTTACCCTCCAAGGATCCCGAGTGAGTTTGACCAATATCTGTTCCAGGTACAGTGAGACTTCCCTTCACCATCACCTCATGTAAGTACCTAAGGATTACGGAAACTAAGGACACCAACTCGTAGTCAGCCCCTGGGTGGGTACAGTCGACAATCTGATCCAAACGTATGGGCAGGATAACAAGTCTGAAATCAACTCGAGAGGCTCCCACACATAATCATGGGTATACCCTCAAGTGACCCCCAATATACGATCCAACCACTTGTTGGCAGCCAATACAATTTTTTCTACTGCCCTATAAGCTGCCTACACCTATGACTTATGAACTTCAAATTACTATCGCATTTTGTAAATAGACGATATTTTCATCCCTTGTGACACTTGCAAATTGGTCTCCATTTAGTTTTCACGACTGTAAGCGTGAAAACTCCTCCATCGTTCTTTGAGCTGTCATGATCTTTTATTGATATTTTTGAGTGGCACTTACCTTTGGTTTATCATTAAGTGGCTAAAGTATTTTCGAACTATTCTTATTTGCCTGTTCTTACTTTGATTGCGCAACTGGATTTTATTAAACTGGTAAGGCATTGAGCATGAAAAATTTGTTTTTAATACTTCCCTAGTCATTGAATTACATATGGGTCATGGTTTATTTTTGTTTTTATATTATTGATGTGATCCTTATTGTAATATCTCTTGACTTGTCAATTTTATGAAACCGATTGTCACAATGTTTTGAAACCTTTGAGTAAAATGTTTGATTATGCAATGGCGCGTTGGTTTAACATTTGGGTTTGATTTCACATTGAACATTCGTGGTTTGAAATAATACGATGGCGCATTGGTATACCATCCATTGTTTGATTCTTGGGTTGGTTGAATGATAAAGTTTAAACTATGTTATGATTGCTTCAACAGTGGGTTAATTCGGAGGTTGTACTATGCCATTACTGCTTTGCATGGCGGTGAATAATCCCACCACCCTCGCACGTGCACTTTAATGCTTCCCCTTTCATCGTTCATAGTTGTTAACCCAAGCAACTTTGTTCCTGTGTGTTGTTGTTTTCAACCCAAACCCTTACCATGCGCTCGCGCCATGGCTCCAGTCGTGAGGGCTGAACCGAACGGTAGCCAAGCTCTGTTGATGTTCGACAGTGCTCACAGCGACCTTGAGGAATTTGGATGGCTCCCGTTCATACAAAAGTTTGATGGTTTTAATCCCTACGTGGCTAGGAAATTCGCATTAACCTTTGATGGTTTTCGACCCAAGGTCGGGGATGTCCAATTGGAAATTAACGATCAATTTCTCAGTTTAGCTACAGGTTTGTCTGCCACTGGACAAAGATGGTCCAAGAATTGCAAAGTGGAAGAGGTCACGTGGACACTTCTCTTCCATTCGCGTAAGGTTAGCTCCTGTGATAAAGGTTTTCCCGCAAACATGCTCAAGCAACGTTGGCACGATTTGCTTATGATAATCAAACAATTTATCACCTGCGAGGGTCGGTATGGTTTTGTTTTCTTACACCACCTTCATTTACTTATGGTTGTCATGGGCTATGAGCTTAATATGCCTTATTACTTGCATACAAGCCTGTTCAAAATGTCTAAGAGATACAAAAGGAACCAGGTTGATAGCAGCCTCTTTCACTTTGGGCTGGTTAAAATGATTATTGTTTATCATTTGGGGTTACACGGAGACTTTTGGAACGATTTCCTTGCTCGCAATTGTTTTGAGGATTCGAATCCTCCACAAGTTGATAAACCTGTGGTGACCAAGAACAAAGCTATACCCCCGGTACCCTACAGTATGTTGTTACCTAAACCCTTACCCGACTCAACTATCGACCTACCCCATTCTGTGACCAAGGATGTCGAAACTGTTAAGACCGTGGGCAAGAAACCTAAAGCCAAACCTGTTGCGAATTCCAAAGGCAAAAAGAATGTCTGTTTAATCTCTCGCATGGCGAGGAACAAGCCGAAGCCCCTTTTCAATCCTGACCCTATCGTGTTAAGAAAGGATTCTGATTCAGAGGTTGAACATTTTTTGGCAAGTCAATATCCCTATTCAGAAGGTCGTTGTGCCAAACCCTCATTTGACTTCGTGTCGAACCTACCACCTTGCTTGCAAAATGACCCTAATTACCCTGGCATTAAGATGCCATGTAAAAATCCTGGTGATTCGTCAAAACCCTCTCCTGCTCTACCTCAACCTACAGCGCCACCCTGTGATCAGTGCGGCTCGTGGTTAGAAAGGTACTATCTTAATGTGCCAATGTTACAATCCAGAATTCATTCTTTGGAGGATCAAGTTTCACGGCTTACCAGTCAAAAGGCTGAGCTTCAAACCACTGACAAGAAACAGAGGACAACAGGTCCTATCTTGTTTAAGAATGTGGAGTCAGTTACAGCAGTCGTGAATTCAAAATTGGCATAGCTCGAGCAGCCTCACTGGTATGTCTATCACATTTTATATAACAAACTCATAGCTCTGTTTATAGTTTGGATTTGCTCTGTCACATTATATGCATTATGTACATAGTTTTGTTTTGGTTGATCGAATTTCGTTTCCCAATTTAGCTTTAGTTGGATTGTCTTCGATTCGATTGATCGTGGTATGGATTTGATTGTTTCGATTTGGCTTAAATTGGATATTCTATTGCTAATTGAAATCGTTTCTATCCTGAACACAATCAATGTTTTGATTCAAATTGGTTATATTGTATACGATATGGTTGACAATAATGGTTAACTGTTACGATTTTATATCCATATGATTTTTGATCAACAGGGATACAATTCGGGTTATGTTCAATATGTTTCTGTTCCGTGGATAGATACGATTCATAACAGTTATACACAGCTGATTGATTCGCATTGTTTTAGTCGACCGTGTTATCAGTTCGATTCGTATTGTAATGAAAATGTTGTTTGAATTCGATTTGAGGAACGAAATTGACTATATCCAGTCTCACGATTTGTTTCTATAATTAAACTCAGTCGTATTCGTTTTGATTATTTGCCCAGCTGATAATTATAACGTATGTTGATTCTATTAAGATTGAGATCATGATTTTTCCTGTTGCCTGTGCAAGGATCAATCACAAATTTGATTGGGTCGATGTTGTTGAAGTATGATTTCGTTACACATAATCGTAACAGTTTTCCATCTATGCATTCGATTGAATGATATGAATTCTTGTTATATCATTATAGTTGTGTTGGATTAGATCGTATCACATACGATATCACTCATTGTTGATTTCATTTGAATTGAAACAGTCTTGTTACTGCTGACCCGATTTTATGGTAACAGTGAAACAGAGTACTCCTACCTCTCTTTTCGATTGAATCACTTTTTGGTTTTGTTTTAATTGAAATGATAGAATCATTTGAATCATTAGTGATTCATTTTTTTTATGTTTTTTGAAAGAAAATTGGATTGAATTATTTTAAAGAGATTTGATTTGATATTTATTTGATCCTGTATGCTATTTTAGACTAGCTACAGAATCAGATGATTCTGTAGCTAAGTCTGTTAGATTGGATTTTTATTGTTTTGTTACTGAAAT